>CAIGRN010148015.1:0-16140 GCA_903798345.1 Fraxinus anomala
GATTTTATTCTTAAATATTCACTTACTACTTATAACATTACAATCATCAAGCCTAGGAACTAAATCTCACACGTTGTTTTGTACAAACTAATTTAGCTCTTCATGCATAGCGTTTACCCAACATTTATCCATAAGCATCTTCAACTTTCTTAGGCTCAATCTGAGACACATAACTAGCATATGTCAGATTGTTCAAAACCCTCTTCCGAAATCTCATCCCTTCATCCAAATTCCCTATAATATTCACTTTAGAATTATTCGTCTTAACTCTGGACGAAGGTTCTTTAGGAGGTTTAGTTTTATCATCAGGTGTGGACTCATTATTAGGTGTATATAAACCATTAGAAGTGTGTGGGAGATCGGGAACTGAAGTTTCTTTAGGTTTAGTTACCATGACGGGATCAACACTTGAGTGTTCCAACTCTCCCCAATCTCTTCCAATCTCCCCCTCACTATAGGCATCATCCACTACTACATTGATGGACTCCATCACAACCCCATGTACGAGAATTGTATACACGATAGGCTCGACTATTTCTGGAGTATCCTCGGAAAACTCCCTCATCACTTTTCGAATCAAACTTGCCTGAGTTTTCTCTATCTCTCAGAATATAGCATTTGCTGCCAAACACACGAAAGTAATTGACAGTAGGCCGTTTACCTTTCCAGATCTCATATGGTATCATATTAGTTTTAGGTCTACGATAAACCCCGTTAATGATGTGACACGCAATCTTGATAGCTTCCCCCCCAGAAATGTATAGCTAGTCCCTTACCATGAAGCATGGCTCTAGCCATTTCTTGAAGCACATTGTAGATTAATCGGCGAGGAAAACTCATGCTGGATTTCCTCATCTAGGCAGAAGTTCTCAAGATTCGAGCTTTCAAACTATTTTCCATGATCACTATGAATTCTTGATATGGTAAAGTCTTTCTCATTTCCAAGCCTTTTGCACAATGATATGACAAGACTGAACACTTCAAATTTTTCTCTCAACAGCTCAATCCAAGTATATCGAAAGAAGTCGTCAACCATAACCAAAATATAGTGTTTACCACCAAGACTCTCGGTCCTAGATGGTCCCATCCGTCATTTCAAATTGACATCTAGTAATATGTCAAAGCAATATATCTAACGAAATCTCGTTAATATGATCTGATAAATTACGAGATATGTTTTAATTTCAAGTATCGATCATATCTTTCATCCCACTATTAAGTCAATATAAGTCGAACACTCTTTCTTGACTTATGAGTACAGCTTGGTCAAAGATTTCGTTATCAACTTAATTGAATAAATGTAGATCATAATATCTTACTATCTGAAAGTGACGAATCTTCTATTGATCATTCACAATATTCATATGATTCTTGACATATCTGAATAATGTCGTATTATCGACACTTGGTAGAGCAACATCCAATATCACAAAAATATGGATGTCCTCATATAAGGCACTATGATGACCTCAAGTCGAATGATCAATTCCACTATTGAACGTTAAAGATTATTCGTTGATATTCAGATAATTATCCACGTGAAATCTGCCCAACGGGTCTCCAATGCTTTGTTTTATAACAAAACATCTACTTGTTCATTTAAAGTGTCAACAAATTTTAACTTATGAGATCAGTTACTTACTTCACAAGTAAGAAATGCTATACATGATGGTCTATCCGTAATAACGATAAGCGTATTTCGTTATTACTTACAACCATTGATGATTTAACATTCGGTCATATATAATTTGTATCTCACAATCACAACTCTTTGTGATTAACAAATTACTAAGATTTGAATCTACGAACTCTATTATTCAATTAAATTAAAAATTAATTAAATAATAGATCTACTATAAAATTATATCAATTATATATTAAAAGTGTTTATATCCAAAGTAGATTGGACCTACGGCATAACACTTAATTATAGAAAATACATAATTTTATTATTTTCTTCACGTGTCACTCACTTTGTCAACTATCACTATGTTACCGACCCTCAACTACTATAGTGTCCACCATCGCCATAGCTCCGCAAATAAAAAATGCTCGCTCCCCTACTATTTGCACCTAACCTATGTTATCCTATGTTTTAGCAAAATCCCGTCCCCCAGCTAGGATGGTAGATTTTTTCGTCTTTTTGCACTTTTGGTCCTAGGTTTCTATGGACTCGAGATCTATCCTTTCAATTTCGCAAAAATATCCCTAATTAAATGCTTCCTTCCTTTGCAAGGGTTGCCATTTTTGTTCTTTGCCATAAAAAATGGCTGTTACATTTTCTCGTGCACACGCCTTTTTTGAGAAGGGATATTCTTCCTAATCACTTAAGATATAACTAAAATTGAAAAAATAGTCTCCATCAACATTAATAACCTATCATACTCCCAATATTCCATTTCATGCCCTCTACCGACAATAGGATTATAGGATCCCAAGGGTTTGGTCTATGATCCCTTCCACAACCTCTTGCTATACAATGCGATGATGCCACCATAATCGACATCAAAGTTACACAAAACACAAACCCATCTATTTTAAGCATCATGCTACCACCAAAGCATATGAACACACATATAAATAGTTGGTCAAGATGGAAAGAAGAAAGGAGAGAACAGGAAAAGTGTGTGAAGCAACTGAAGTCCCTAAATGTGTGTGTATAATATATGTATACAACATGCTTCATATATTCAAAAACTACTAGTCTATGGAAGCAAACTTTATCCATATCGATACTTACAGAAGAACTATACTTCTCACCAACAAATGAGTCAAGGCAATGAATCCCACTATTGAAAATGATTAGGAATTTCCATTATATGTTGTTTGTGCGAAATCCACAAGCGTACGAAATCATTGACAAGTAATAAAATTGATAAATTTAGAGTATCGTCCCACAAAGAATAAATTCAATTCAAGTTTACTAACTTTTTATGTGATTCAAATTATATAAACAAAAGAGAGTTTTAACTTATTTTATTTTTAATTAATCTAAGAAAGCTGTAAAATGTGATTTTTATCAATTTATGGATGATTATATTTAGGGATGGTAAAAAAGCTCACCGGCTCGGGCTTTTTTCGGGCCAGCCCCATTTTGGGCCTCGGTTCGAGCCTGAGTCGGCCTGTGAGCCGAGTATTTTTAAAAAAATTAAAAAGAAAAAATTACAATTGCCTGCAACTGTGAGTCACAATTGCAGGCAGTTATTTTTTTAAAGTTATTTTTTTATTTTAGCTGTATTTTTTATACGTTAATATTAAGTTATTATTTATAATACGTATAAATTGCATAAATTTTAAATTCATTAAAAATATTTAGATCTTTAACGAATTTTTTAAAAAAAATCACGAGCCAGCTCGGCTCGCTAAGACTCGTGCCGAAAGCTCTGGCCAAGCCTCATTGTTTTTGCCGAGCTTTTGCTCGGCTTGGCTCGGGTTTAAAAAAACTCGGACCTATTTTGCTCGAGCTAAGCCCGAGCTTTGAGTTTCGGCTCGTGGCTCAGCTCGTTGACATGACTATTTGTATTGGATCTCGAATCCGCCTATTACTATCTATTTCAATTCTTGATTTTGTAATCTAGTTACATTCATGCGTTTTTCACAATCGATAAAAGTATGATATATAATTTTCTTTTCCTAAACAAATTAAATATATCCTAACCACGACTAGAATCTATTCCTAGCCAAAATTCGAATGATTGGAATACGTTAAAGTTTAGATTATCCATATAACTGCACATGTGATAAATGTTATCCTAACATTTATTGCACATATGTTAATTTTCCCGCATTGTAAATTTATTGTGAGTCTCACAACACTACAACAAGCAACTAATTATCTAATTGGTGGCCAATCAATTAAATAATGTAATGGGTATGTAAAATTAATCAAGAAACGCAAGAAATAAACGAAACAACTAGTGTTCATCTTCATCCAATACAAAAAGGGATCTAGTCTAGTATGCTAATATATAAATTACAAGAAGAATAATAAAAAAATATTATCCAGATCATGAAATGATTCAAAGATGTTGATCTTCAATCCGAAGGAATTCTTCAAAATTTTAATGTAACTGACTTTCAATTCATTGCTAGGACTTGATCTCCTCTCTCAAAATATAGCAATTAGCCTCTTGTACTTGATGAAAATATTTTGTACGAAGAGGCAAGAAAGGTTTTTCTATGTTGTTAGCTGATAAGTGCGTTTTACACATTTAGTTTAAGCCACAAACATGGATATTTGATAATTCAACATAATTTGAGTTATGCATGACAACAATGATGAATGTGGTGGAAATTAGGAGAAAAAATGGGAAAAGGACTAGAATGAAAGAAAATCAAAGTTCAGGGACCAGTGTGCAAATAATAGAAAGATAACCCAGAAAAGGGAGTGGAGACATGAAGATGTCGAGGACTAATTGAGCATGGGAATAACTCATTGGATGAAGAAGATATGGGAAAAGAGGTCGAGGTTGGAGTGATGAAGTTTGAGGATTAAACCGCAAGAGTTTGTAAAGTAATATTTCTATGCGGTCGCATAGGTTAAACGCATAGAGACCTCCAGCAAAAATAAAGAGGCATCCCAACACTTCTATGCGACCGCATAGAAGTGTACTATGTGGTCGCATAGTACAAAAAAGGGGCAAATTCGCTGGTTTCCTATTTTGATTTAAACACATATGGAAAAAAATCTCCAGATGAGTATAAAAACCCTAGGACTGTCCAGACAAGATTTTTGAGAGAAAAAAAGAGGCACAAACAAGGAGAATAACATCAAGACGCGAAGATTTAATTCAAGAATCAAAATTGGTGATGTCGTTTCTCATTGATTTTTCTACTTTTTTTTGTTCTACCATGCTAGGCTAAATTAATTATGTTTTAATTGAACTATGTAATATAATTTTTGATTCTTAGTTTTACATTCTTGACAATCAATAACACGTTTTGAATATTTGAATGATTTATATGAGTTTCTTTTTCTTCATAATTATTGTATACGTAATTGTGTGAGTTTGGTGGCTTGTTTCATGCATTCGAAAGAAAGGAAATAGGTTCGATGTGATATAAATCATCATAAGGTCCGATATGGGATAGAAATATAACGCTATACCCTATGTGAATCATTAATTGTTCATAAAATCTCATGCATTCTTGTATGTTCGCATCTTTCATAGAGTTATAGTCGGGTGACATATTGGAATAAGTTTAACTTTATTCAAGAGAGACTGTTAAATAAGTTAGGAGTATTGATTCTTCAATGATTCAATCGTGTGTCATGGTGTAGAACTAGCTTTAGAAAACAATATTACATAGGAATTCGTGATCCTAGTACATTCATCATACATTCGAAAAATCCAAATTACATTCAACATCATTTGCATTCAATTTATATAAATCATTCATCATAGCATAACTAGATTAATTTAGTTATAATTTCATTACAACAACACTTCAATTTCGTTATTTCGGTTAAGGTCACAATAATTTGAATTAGAACTAATCAATCCCTGTGAGACGATACTTTGACTCAAAAAATTCACTTCATTACTTGTAACAAACCGTACACTTGTGGTGATTTTAATTAGACTTATTTTCATGAACGTTAGCCCTCGTTCTCTATTTATAAGAGCCATAAAATGGGTCAAAATTGCGTTCAATTTAGGTTCCAAAAGAGTTTGAATCGAGAAAGGAAACTAAAGATTCGTCTGGAAAAATGGCCCGTGCGCGCACTGGCATAACTAATACATGTGGGCCATAGAGCAAAATGGTTCTAGGGTTGGGGAAAATAGGGTATCGCGCGTGTGCAGGTTCTCTTCGGTTTGTCCTTGAGAAGCTTTCAATAATTTGACCATAACTTTCTCTAAAGATATCCGATTGAAAAGATTCAAGATACATTAGAAAGATAATTCAAAGAGTTACAATTCTTTCAGAATTACATTTTTTCCAATTCGAACATTTCCTATCGAAAAAATGAGACTCAATTTGAGACTAAAAATCTGGAGCATAACTTATTCGACTGAAAATTGATTTATAAAAATACTTCCACTATATTTTACTCCTATGATCTCCAATTGAATCCAAATGATCCTATATGATCTTCAATCATCGTTTTGTGGTTTGAATCAACTATTGGATGTTTACACTTTGGTCCCTAAACTTTGAATTTCCTTCATTTCGTACTTTTTTAGTTCATTTCTTCCAAATCCATCACTTTGCATTGAATTCAACCTAAAAAATATAATTAACACAAAATTAAGTTATAATTCATCCAAATCATTAACAAATACTCTCATTAAGTGTACAAAATACACTTATCATATATACTAAAAGTAAAGCACCTCTTTTGTCCATACCCATCCCCTACCCACTTATCTCACTGTCTATTTTTGCAAGTGTGTTGAGATTTCAAGAATATCTCCTTTACTACAATCATTTTCTTCACTTTTACTGTTTTTGTGTTTATATGTGTAAATTGATCTTAAGCATACAAAGACGTTTGGTTTCGTTAAAAATAAGATAGTTAGTAGATTTTGATAAAAGTTGTGGATTTCGCAAAATGTATGATTAAAATTAATTATTGACTTTGGCTTAAGTTTTATACATTTCTTAGTTAAACATGTGTTGGTTGGGTAAGCGGTATAGCCTGGCTCAAATCGATTTTGGGTGTAAACACTTAGGGCCCATTTGGTATATTTTTGAAAAATTAAAATGAGATTTTGAGACCTAAAAACTGCTTTTGGACCCGTTTGGCTAGTTTTATGAAATCCTTCTGGTTGTTAGAAGAGCTTTTAAAAGAAATTGTTCTAATATGGCTTCCTCTAAAATCACTTTTGAAATAGGAAGTGTTTTTAAAAATTAGTTTCTAAACAAGAATTAAGGTAGCTTATGTCAAAAACTCTTCTATAGGAAGCAAAAGTTATGCCAAACAACATTTTAATGCAATTCTCTTTATGACTGATTTATTATTTAATTAAATTATTACTGTGATAAATTAATAGAGTCCGTAAATTTAAGTTTTAGTAACTTGTTAATCACAAGGAATTGTGATTGTAAAATATGAGTTACATATGACTGAATCTTAAATTATCTATGATCGTGAGTAATAACGAGATACGTATATCGTTATTAGGGATAGACCAACACGTGTGACATTTCTCACTTATGAAGTGAGTAGCTAATCTCACAAGTTAAAATATAATGGCATTTAAATGGACGCATTAATATTTTGTTAAGTGAACAAAACATTGTAGACCTGTTTTAGAGATTCCATATGGATAGGTATCTAAGTGTCAATGGTTAATCCCTAATATTCAATAGTACAATTGGTCATTCGACTTAGGGTCATCATATTACTTTATATGAGGACAGTCATACTTTGGTGATATTGAATATTATTTTGCAAAAGTCGCTAATACGACATCGTTTGGGTATGTTAATAACATATGAATTTTGCGAATAATCAATAAAGGATTCGTCACTCTTAGATAGTAAGAGTCTATGATCTATAATTCATTCGATTAAGTTGATAACGAAATCATTTGCCAAAGTGAGTTCATAAGTTGAAAATAGTTTCGACTATTATTGACTTAAGAAGGATGAAAATATTATCGATAATCAAGATTGACATACTTCCATATCTCACAATTGATCGGATCATATTCACGAATGGATTACACGGTAAATGAACAAATTTGATTTTGATCGGATCATATGCATTGTTCGACACATTGCTGATGTCAATTTGAAACAACGAATGTGAATTAATTAATTAAGGTAAATTGATGATAAATTAAACACGGAGTTTTATCTTATTTTGATTTGATCAAAATAATAATTTCATCTATTCTACATAGTAATTTGGAACTTAACGGGTCACAAACAAAAGAGAGGACTAGAAGAATGATATTATAAATTAATTAATTGACAAGTGTTGGACAATTATAGAATTAATTGATTGGATTGTTTATTAATGAATTTAATTTAATTTAATTAGATTAATTAACTTATGGGACAAGTTTAATTAATTAAATTAATTAAATATTGGGTTGACTTATGTTTAACAGGTGGGTCAAGTCCAATTAAACACATTAATTTATTAGGATTTGAGAAAACACATCACATTTCACAATTATTTTAATTTTGCTAGTAAAAGAAAAAGAAATTCTAATATCTTATTTTGTTTTCCTATATGGATTACAATGGGAGGCTTGAGAATTGAACAATTATGGTGTGGAAAGATCGTGATTCACAAAGTAGTGCAAAGATAGTGATCAAAATTCTCAAACGAATTTAACGAATTTGCTAAAAGTATAATTCTAATCACGAGTTTTATCTAAACACAAAAACAATCCTTGAAGGAATTAAAATTATTTTATATTTAGTTGTGCATGCATAAGTTCTCAACAGTGGTATCATAGCCATATTTGTGTTTGTTAGAAATTGTTTTTGAATCTTTGAGCAATCAATGATTAATTGTTATTGATTTCTTGTTTCTAGCTTTTAACAAATTTATTTTCAAGTTCTAAAATCTGTTTTTTTAAAAGAAAAATCAATTTTGGGTCTAAAAACTAGATCGATAGGAGATGGCCTATGGTGTGGCGACGACAACTCATGCCTATTCTATGAGTGAATGATTTATACAATGACATAAATAACCTCAACTAAAATAAACTTAACACTCTCCCTCAAGATAGGGAGTATATATTCAAAACTCCTATCTTGTATAACAAGGTCTTAAATTTTGTTCTACCTAAAGCCTTGGTCAATAAATCTGCAACTTGAATTTGTGTGGCCGTGTATAGCATTTTGATTTCATCGGCTTGAACTTTATCTCGCACGAAGTGGCAATCTGTCTCGATATGTTTGGTTCTTTTATGGAAAACGGGATTACTTGCTATGTGAATAGCTGATTGGTTGTTACAAAACAGCAAGGATGCCTTAGTTTGTATGACACTAAGGTCACTTAGCAAGTTCTTCAGCCAACTTATTTCACAAATAGCTGCTGCCATTGCTCTATATTCTGCTTTAGCAGAAGATCTTGAGACAATATTTTGCTTTTTGGACTTCCATGAAATCAACAAATTTCCCAAAAAGATGCAATAACCAATAATAGATCTTCTAGTATCTGAGCATGCTGCCCTGCCTGCATCGCAGTAGCCTTTGAGGTGTAACTCAAGTTTGTTTCCAAAGAACAAACCTTGCCCTGGTGTACTTTTCAAATACCGTAGAACATGGTGAACAGCTTCTATGTGAGGCTGCTTTGGTGATTGTAGAATGGCTTAGTACTTGGACAGGATAGGATAGATCAAGTCTCGTTATAGTCAGATAGAGTATTCTTCCCACTAGCCTTCTATATTCACTAGCATCCTACACATTATCTCATTCATCCTTAATTTCAGATTATGTGGTAGAGGATTATACACTGGTTTAACCCCCCAAGTAGCCTGCATCTGATAGAACCTCTAAGGCATACTTCCTTTGACATATAGAGATACCCTTTTCATTTCTTGCAATTTCAAGACCAAGGAAGGATTTAAGAATTCCTAAGTCTCTCAGCTTGAACTGATCATTCAGTTCCTTCTTAAACCGATCAATATATACCAAATCATTTCCACCAATTATGATATCGTCTACATAAACTAACAATACAGTGAATGAGCAGCCATTACTTTCGCTAAACAATGAATAATTGGCCTTTGATTTCTTGAACCCTTGTGATAGAATATATGATGTGAGTTTAGCATTCCACTGTCTGGAGGCCTGTTTGAGGCCATAGATAGACTTGTTCATGTTACAAACTAGACTCTCCTCATTCTCCCCCTGCTGCTCATACACAGGAGGCATTAACATGTAAATATCCTCATCCAATTCGCCATGGAGGAAAGCATTACTTATATCCAATTGATGTAGATGCCACTGTAATTGAGCTGCAATAGCTAGCAAAGTTTTAACAGATACCATCTTTGCAACATGAGAGAAAGTTTCCTCATAATCCAAACCTGACTGCTGAGTGAAACTTTAGCAACTAAGCGAGCCTTCTTTCTCTCTTCGGTTCCATCTGATCGAAGTTTAACTTTGTATACCCATCTACATGCTATAGGCCTTTTATGATCTAGAAGCTTAACAACATCCCCAAGTGTGATTAGATACAAGAGCTTGATACTCCAAATCCATAATAGTACACCAATCTAGATGCTTAGATGCTTCACTGTAAGATGCAGGCTCAAAAGTGGTGGATAAAGCCAAAGCATAATGCTTATGTGCAGGTGAAATGTTAGCATAATTCAAATAATCTGATATTGGGTATTGCTTACCTGAAGCAAGACCTTTCATCATAGGATCTGATTGGGAGATAGGCACTTGAGAAACCAGCTTGCAGTGATAATCTGAGAGATAAGATGGTGGTTTGATGTTTCGTTTTGATCTTCGAACAGATATTGGAGGTGAAGAAGGTAAAGGAGGTAAAGGTAGAGTGGAGGAAGGAGATGAAGGGGACTGATTAGAATTGGAATTATTCAAATCTGAGATATAATCATCAATGGAAACAGAATTGAAAAGGGGATTAGGGGTTTCATGATAAATAGATAAATGAGGTGACAATAGTTTCTGAGTAGTCTGTGAAGCGTCTTGAAGATGGGATAAAGACTGAAGGAAAGACTGATGCTGAAAAGGAAAGATTGACATCCCTAGAACAGAAGGTTGTATTGGTATGAAGCTTATAGAGTTTATAAGCGTTCATACCATATGGATAACCAATGAATATGCAGGGTATGGCTCTAGGATCAAATTTTGATCTATTTCTCTTCAAAGTGACTGCATAGCAGAGATAGCCAAATACCCTAAGGTGAGTATATGAAGGTGTAGTCTGATACAGCATTTCATATGGTGTTTTGTGAGCAAGAATGGATGTAGGAGTTCTGTTAATAAGATGAGTAGCAGTAAGGATGCAATCACCCCAGAATTTATGTAGCAAATTAGCTTGAAATTTGAGGGCTCTAGCAATGTTAAGGATATGTTGATGTTTCATTTCAACTATTCCATTTTGCTACAGAGTTTCTACACAGCTGACTTGATGTAAAATACCTTTGGAATTGAAGAAGTCTATCATAAGAAACTCTGCTCCATTATCAGATCGTATAGTATTTATGTTGCTTTGGAAGTGTGTTTGAATTAAAGAGTAAAAAGATTGAATGATAGATCTAGTTTGAGATTTATTTCTCATCAAATATGTCCAAGTTACTCTACTATAGTCATCCACTATAGTAAGAAAGTATTTAGAACCGTTTAAAGAAGAAGTGGAATAGGGACCCCATATGTCGCAATGGATGATATCAAAGGCCTTGAAAGCTCTCATTTCACTATGGGAAAAAAAGATTCTATGCTGCTTAGTCATAGGACAAATAGAACAATGTATGAGCTTATTGAATTTAATATGAAGAACATATTTGTGAAAGACAGACAAGTTGAAGCGGGTATATGACCTAGTCTACAATGCCATACATCAATGTTGCTTTTGACATTGTTGATGTTTAGGGAATTACAAGAAATAGTAGTAACTTTATTACAATGAAGATTGGAAACAGAACAAGATATAACAAATTTAACATTTGAAGGTCTGACAGAATATATAGATGGCTGATGAGAATTGATGGGTAACTTGCTGTTAGACTTGAAGCTTTTATGGTAATTGGGCAATTGGAAGTGGTATAATCCATCCTCAAGTTTGCCTACCCCAATCGTCCTCCATGTTAAAAGATCCTGCACAAGGCAAACATGATGCACAAAGACCAGAAAGTAATTATGTTTAAGAATCAAATTGCTAGTAGAAATCAGATTGAATGTGAACGATGGCACCACAAGAACATCAGTTAAAATCAACTCATCAGATAGTTTTACTGTGCCAACACTTGTCACAGCTACATGATCCCCATTTGGCAGCCTAATAGATGCATTAGCCTCAGCTGTGACCTTAGTTAAGTACTTGCTAGAACAGACCGTGTGTTCGGAGGCTCCAGTATCAATGATCTACTTAACACCATTGGCATCACCATTACAACAAAAAAGATTACCTGAAAATGTAGATGTTTCAGAAGTAGTTGATGAAGGCAATGACATATCTTGTGATTTTGAATTGCTAGTAGATAGTTGTGCTTGTAATTGTGGCACAAGCATAGCTAAAAGTTGTTGACATTGATCTGATGTAAAAGGCACATTTGAATGATGGCTGGTAGTCTCAGATATTCTATCACCTGGAATCT
This sequence comes from Fraxinus anomala, assembly GCA_903798345.1. Classification (NCBI taxonomy): domain Eukaryota; kingdom Viridiplantae; phylum Streptophyta; class Magnoliopsida; order Lamiales; family Oleaceae; genus Fraxinus; species Fraxinus anomala. The sequence goes on from CAIGRN010148015.1 coordinate 12,255, forward strand.
TAGCCACTGTTCCTGCAATAGGTGGTTTCCCTCTAGCAAGTTTATATCCTGGGGGATAGCCTACAAGTTTGTAACAATTTCCTTTGATGTGTCCAAGCATGCCACAATAGCTATACATAGGTTTATCCTTCCTTTGAGAAAAATTGAATGAGTTAGACCTCTGGTTCATACCTGATCCATTCATCATCTTACTAGCTAAGGCAGTAGCCTTGAAATGTTGTTGTTTCTTAGAAGCAACATCCTTTTGCCTTTCATCTTGCAAGATGAGGGCAAACACTTTGTTCAACGAAGGCAGTGGATCCATCAACAACACTTGGCTTCTAACAACAGAAAACTGAACATCCAGTCCCATTAGAAATTACATAACTTGATCCTCATGTTTATAGCTATTGCGGTTAATTTCTGGCCTGTAATTATCCAATTCTTCCCATAATCCTTTGAATCTGTTAAAGCAAGAACTAACCGATCCATTCTCCTGTGAAATTGAAGTGATTTGTTTCTTCAATTCATATATGCGCGTACCATTTCCTTGGCTATACATGTCTCGAAGTTCAATCCATATCTCCCTTGCAGAATCCTTATGCATCACACTAGGATAGAGCTCCTTAGGTATAGAATTGATTATCCAAGAAGAAACAACATGGTTGCACCTTCTCCACGCACTGAATAGAGGATCATCTTTGTTCGGTTTGCCTATGGTTCCATCAATGAAACCTTCTTTGTTTTTGACACTCAATGCCATAACTACAGCTCGACTCCATGTCGAATAGTTGTCTTCAGTGAGAACAAACGAAATGATTTGCATACCAGTGTTATCTCCATAGTGAAGATAACACGGACTTGCAGGATCTGAGCTTAATCGACTGAGAATGACATTATTGTCTCCTACAGCCATTTCACCAACAGAGGGATTATTGTCTCCTGCAGCCATTTCACCAACAGATGAATCGCCAAATGAATTCGCGTGATCACTTTGATTCTGTAGATCTATTACAACATTTGATTCATTGTCCATCAAACGGAAGCAACAATCGACTGCTTTGATACCATGTGAAGTTGCAAAGAATTACCAAAGTGAAGAGGGAAAAGTGGCGGGAAAAATTGTAGGAATGAATTTCATCAATCGGAAAATGAATACAGCTCACACTTATATACAAACTTACAGCCTATTCTATGAGTGAATGATTTATACAATGACATAAATAACCTCAACTAAAATAAGCTTAACAATAACAATAAAATCCACTAACAATTCAATTGGTGATTAAGTAATTGAAAAGAAAAATAAAAACGATAATAAATATCCACAAATCAAATAAAAGTCAAAATAATTAATTAAAAAATATCATAATAAGGTTTCATCTCATCCTATCAATGTATAAAACTAGCCTAACTTATTGAAATTACAAGAAATCGTATTTAAGTGAAAAGATATAACCCGAATTTTTTATAAATTGAGAAGATAAAGATGAATTTTGAAATTTTGGATTTTTTCAATGATTTCTTGATGAATCTCCACTTCTATCTTCTCTTCTTTGTCCAAATATCAAGTTTAAATCTTCGCTTGATTGAATTCTTGCAAGTCCCCTTCAATTCTCTGACAAAAACTATGAATTTTCCTCATTTGATGATAATAATTGATGAATATTGGAGTATGAGATGTATATGAAAGGTCTCTAATATGTATTCTACTATTAGATGTTTGTAAGAGTAAATTTTCTTTTTTGAAAATCACGTCCAAATTGGTTTTCGAAAAAGCTCCAATCGAATAAAAAAAGTTGTCTTCGTATACGGATTTTTTTAATTTTTTATTTTTTTGTCTCCACACAGAAATCAGTATTTTAGCCATAACTTTCTTTTTCGATATCCAATTGATGAGATTCAAAGTGCGTTTGAAAGATAACTCAATGGGCTACAACTTTGATGGAAATAGAATGTTTCCACTTTGGACGTTTAATATACAAAAATGGGTCTCAAATTTCGACTAAAAATCTGAAATATAATTTGTGCGATTGGAAATTGATTTTGATAATATTTTGATCATGTTTCATTTCTTTTTTATTTCTAATTCTATCAAATTGTCTCCTAACAATCTTCAAAGTATTATCTTGCGGTCCGAATCAACTTTTGAATATTTACAATTTGGTCATCAAATTTTGAACTTTGTTTTTTTTGTTTATTCCAATTCCTCATTCAACCATTAAATTTTACATATATAACATAAAATACAATAATTTAAAATATCTTTTGTCAAAATAATTACTAAATATCGATATTTTAGTCCCCAAATTTAAAATATATTTTGTCAAAATAATTACTAAATATCGATATTTTAGTCCCCAAATAAATATTTAAAATATACTCATCACTATACAAGATATCAAAATTATATATATATGTAATAGTAATCTAGGCTATAAAGAGTTGGCATTCAAGTGTATTCGTGCACTGCAAGAATTGGGTGAAATAATTAGGAAGGTTATGAAAGTGGATACTATGATTCTAATTCATTTGAAAAACTTGAATTTAATTACAATTTAACCTTTTCATTCAAATCCAAGATGAACAGTTAACTCCAAATTATCAAAACACGTGGCTGTCATATTGCTAAGTTAATATTCTAAATTACTCAAAATTCAAATTATCCTTATTTTTTTTCAATTAGGTCTAACTTAATTTGAACTTATCCAAAATAACGTTTTTCGAGTCGAAGACTTCTAATTATTTTCAAGCTACAAAAAGAGCTCAATATCGATGTACTAAATCTCACTCTATTAATATCTAATTATTTGGCCTAAATAATAAGAAATAATATTTATTTCACTTTAGTCTCTCAACTTTTCAAATTATAGAAATAAAGGCATCTAGGTCAAGAATCATCCTCATCAAATAATTATATTTTATAAAATTTTCGGGAGCTACATAGTTAAAATTGAATTTTAACTAAAATTTAACTTTGATCCTAAATTGAATTTTATTTTGTTTAGAGTTTTATCCTAAATTAAATGTTAATTCAATTTGCCCTAAATTTTGGAAATTAGGGTTGGACTCTAATTTTGGTCAAATTAAAAATTTATTTAAAATTCATGACTTTTAAATTATCGTTAAAATAGAATTTTAACTAAAATATATAACTTTGACCCTAAATTGAATTTTATTTTGTTTAGAGTTTTCTCATAAATAAAATGTTAATTCAATTTGCCCTAAAATTTGGAAAATAGAGTATAAATTAAAATTTAATCTTAATTAAATGAACTCACTATTTATTTATTTATTTATTCCGATCATTTTGTCTAAATTAGTATAGACGATCTTAATTGCTAAAAAAATGAAATATATTTATATATACTATTAGATATTATATAGAAACACATTTATGTGATGAACGTATACTTAGTGGATGATTACATACTCGGCCATGTGGATGTGTTAAATTATTGATTTTTAACTCTTGTTGTTTTGAGCCTTTGAGCCCTTTATTAATTTTGGACTTGGGAGCTCTTGTTAATTTTGGACCTATAAGTTCATCATCATCATCATCATCATTATTATTATTATGATCATCTAATTCTTTTAGGCATGTGTGCCAACTTATATATGATAAAGGTTGCAGTTGGATTAATTGAAAATACAAGAGGTGGAAACCATAGAGATAGCGCATTATATGATTCAATGATGTCCCCCTAAGAACTGATTAACTAGTCTTTCTTTTGACTCGTGAAGACTAGATAGTACAAGTTCACAATCTTTCACACTATTATATGTATATTTATTTGCATGCTAGATGTATGATAAAATATTTATAATAACTATGATAAGACCTTTACACGTTAAACCCCTTGTTAAAAATATTATTTTAGATTTATAATTCGTCTTCCATCATTAT
>CAIGRN010148026.1:0-26764 GCA_903798345.1 Fraxinus anomala
GGTTAAAAGTGAACTTTACTTGGTGATTCGGGATCCTAGTGCGCTTTTTCATACATTAATTTTATTCAAATTTTTTGCATTGAAACGTCATTTTTGCATTTAATTCGTAATTTTAGTTTAAATTGCATGTTATCTTAGTTTAATCGTAGAATTTGAAAAATCGTTCATTTGCGGTAAATGAAATTCGAAACATATTTTCGTGAACAAGTTTTTAGCGTCGTTGCTGAGGATTGAGTATTAATTTGATTTTTTTTATTTAGGCACTAATTCGAACTTGTTTTGCTTTGTTTTGTTTTATTTTTTATTTTATTTTCTATTAAGTTCAAATAGAGCTAAGTGCCACTATTTTATTTTATAAAAACATGTTTCAAAAAAGTCAATTTCCTATCGATCATAAGGTCAGGTGAGGGAGGGAAAAGGTGTGAAGAATCATTTTGGTGACTCCATTTCTGAATTTTTTCTCTCCCCTAATTTCTGTTTTTCTGTTTCTATAATTGCATTTTGAAGAATCGTTTTGGTGCTGGGTGTTTAAATTGGAATATGTCCGAGTTGTTAAATTCTACAAGTTTTTATTGATCCCACCACATAAAACTAATAAATGCAGAAACTTTGAGGGAAAATCAACAAAAAATAAGAAATTGAAGGTGAAAAGGCATGTGCCAGGAAGACAGGGTTTCCAATTAGGGAGGAGAGAGTAAGGAAAGTTCTCATCAGGTGAAGCCTTGCATAATATATTTGACAGTATCCAAACCTCTCATCCTGCGAATTGGTGCAAGAAATATCGGAGAGAAGAAGCGAACAATGATTTTACTTTTTATTGTAATTATACTAGTAGAAATGAAGAAGCCACGCGAATATTTTGAAAAACAATGAATTATTATGGGTTTTACTTGTTTTCTTTGGATGGCATCATTCTCTGCAGGTGCTGCTGCACGCTGCAACTGAGATCGAAGTAAGCATCCCACTTTTGAGAGAATATTATGAGATTTGCTGGACAAATTCTGCATTTCACCCAATTAATTATGGATTTATCTTTTTAAATTAACGTATCCAACATTTCTCCAATTATTCATTATATTTAATAATAGGTGATATTTTAATGTAAAATAATGTGTAAATAATTAATAGGAGCATATCGAATTAGACATCACATATCAACTGTTTTAAGAGATGATATGCGTACATGGAGAGTTTGACAAGATTTGTACAGGAAACACACATCCATTTTTTCACAAGTTGCTGACAAAAAGAAAAAAGAAAAAAAAAAGACAATTATACCAACGCAACACTTAAAAATTGTTGGCAATTATTCCCTATACGAGAGGAATACTTCACATTTTTTCCAAAACTCATTTTCTTTAAAATTTACAACCTCCCGTAAAATAAATTTATACGTAAACTCAAATTTTTTCACTTGTAAAATTATTTTACTGGAAAATATATAATTAAAAATGAATTTTAAGAATCTCTACCAAATAAATGTTCAATATAACTTTCAAAAATATATATTAAAGATACAAGTTAAAAACAAATAGGGATGTAGTTCAAATAATAGAGCATTCTCTTTGCAGGAAGGAGGCACGGGCTTTGAACCTTGTATCTTCGTGATATTTATTTTGAAAATTTATATATTTTGAAGTTCTTTTGAAAATAAATTTATTTTTGAAAATTATGTCCTGAAACACTCCTATAAGAATGAAAATGTTACTCTAGCAAGGCTAGCAAGAGTAGAAAATCCTTCGTAGTACCATCTCTTGCAATAAGAGTCAAATTTGCAACCATAACAAATTGAGTCTCTCTAAAGGATTGTCGATGTGTGTGAGACACTTGCCAATTATACATGTACCATGATGTTAAGAGTTAAAATTGACCAAACTCGTGAGACTACAAAACAAGATGTTACATGTTTATACTATAGATGACAACAAGATAGGATGTTACGAAGCAGCCATTATCATTCCTGTCCCCTCGGGGATTTTTGAGAGGCAAAACAGAAATTAAAAAAAATCCTGATTTGCCCTCCTGTTTAATTATTTATTTAGCATTTAAGTAAATCAGAAAAATAAAAAAATTCAAGACGAAAACCAAGATCCCCATTCTCGCCCTGATTACTATTCAGATTGGGGATCTGAATCGACATGAAAAATTTTGCCCTCCTTAGAATTCCACAATCCTTGTTTTGGTTCCGTATTCCAAACCCATTTACCTTAATTTCCTCAAGGTTTGCACTCTGAAAGATGCATAAAAACTCTTAGAGCGTCGTCACTGCAAAGGAACATTTTGATGTGCAAGCGTATAAACTTATTCTTGGACCAAATACCCAACTTCTCTAAATGTATTATAGCTAAGACTCGTTCAAGCAACCAAGTAATTTATCAAACTAGCTTTAGAAGAAAAGCAAATATATAAGTTCAGAACAGAATTATCCACAATACAGGAATTACAAAACATTCCATCATCATAATCGCTTCTATCTCACAGAAATCGACTTCGAGTCCTTGAAGTAACTTATTTGGCACAGCAAACTACTACTGCAACGTCCTGGACATCACAGTGGCGTAACCAGAGCTGCAAACTTTGTTAAAGTGGCATTACACGTTAAATATGATATTACTTATTTATTCATTTACATGCGAGACAAATTCTCTAATGGACCTCTCTTGACTAAGCATTCAAAACGATCCAGCAACAGAACTAACAGGGTACGGCTTTTCACGATTCATCCTTCTCATATTTTAAGAGTGATATCCACTAGAGAAAGTCAAATCTTTTATTTCACAAGTTGACTGTTGACGAACTTGAGCACTGATTGACGCTGCACGCAAAAAGAATTTCAATCATATTTTCAAGGAAAAGAAATCCACACTGATAAATGAAGATTAAGTAGAGGATTATCAATCATACCCGTTGTTCAAGGCCAACTTCTTGATCATCTATAGTTAAAGATTCCAACATTTTAATGGCCTCCTCGAATCCACTAACTGCTGCATCCTCGTTTGCAAGATTTCTATCCACGTCAGCAACTTTTGCAAGGGATGTAGCTATATCTAAAATCTGGAAATTATAAAAAGATCCAAACAGAATCAGAAGAGTGTAGGAACTCATGAAAAATTCCATTACCAAAAGAATAACAAGGGTTTGGTGATAATGCTGGCAGTAGGCATCACATTAGTAGATCAGAGATGAATATTGTACATGATAATTCTAATAAAGATTCTTATAGTTGCAGAATAATTTTATCCTAGAATCAAGGAGCTAGGAAGTACTAAAAAACAAATAAAACAATAAAACATCCATGTTCAGACTTCAGAAAGTTTTGGTCATGTTTTGTGCCTATAGATAGATCAACCCTCAGGACTTCAAGTGCAAAAGCTGTCTGCAATTAATGAATTTCTGTAAACGAATAATTAAATGATGTGTATTTATATATTACCCCAAACAAGCCTATTAGAGATTAAATGAAGCAGAGCACAATCATTGTTTAACTCCAGAGGTCAGAAACCGTTTCAGCACTATAAAAGTTAAATGACGTTATTGTTTTATGAGAAGTGGCACAACTATAATAGCCATTATTTTTCCTAGTGAAAAAGAAATGGCACATTGTTTCTTAAGTAGGAGGGTTTACTTTCCACCACACACATCTTGGATAATAATAATAAGCCAGGAGGAGGGTTTACTTTCCACCGCACACATCTGGATAATAATAATAATAATAATAATAATAATAATAATAATAATAATAATAATAAGCCCCTGTTTGAGCTCCATTTTAATATTAATGCATTTTTCTCTCCTCTTTTTTAACCACACATTCTCCAATAAAATAATATTACACGGAAACCTAAAGCTTTTCCTTCTTTTTTTAACCACACATTCTTCAAATAAATAACTATTCCAAAATACATTTTCCCCAAAAACACATTAAAATGGAGCCCAAACAGGGGCTAAATAATAAAATAATTAAAGGACGAAGCATAAATTTAAGACAAGGAAAGAAAGATAAAGAGTGATGAAAAGCCGGAAATCAGCCGGAGTGAAATGCAAGTATTGGGAGCACAGGCCGGACAGAAGTGCCAAAAGGATGACAGAGTAAGTTAAGAACCTAATTCCTTAACAAGTAGGGGCTCTCAAAATGTAAAATAGATACAGCACTCAAGACCAAAATTTATGAAGAAAAGAGACTAGAGATAGAATACAATCAAAAATCCAAAAGAACCCTACAAATGCCCATGTGTTCGCGGGTTAGGTGCTTATATCAGCTACTTCATTACAGTGCATTAACATCCCCCACACCCTATTTCCCTGAACACTCGAATTGATGCTGCATGTAGAATGGAGGAAATTTGCAAAGAAAATAACTCACAAATAACCTACATCATTGCTACCAAAAAGAATTTGCCCATCAAATTTTCCTAGCAAATAATTTCTAAAGCCAAGCAGCACCATGGTATTCGGATGTAACAAATAAAACTTTTCCGGCCGTTTCCCCTTACACAGAGGGCATATTACCAGTATTTGTATTTATTGCCAGTAAACAAATGTTTGCTGACCTGAGATGGAACAGATGAATGATGCTTGATTGCGTCACGGCGAACATCCAAAGCCTGAGAATAATATGACCTTGCAGATTGCAAATCCCCATCATAATATTTTAAATCTCCAATTTTATTTAGTGAAACTGAAAGGGTATGTGTTATCTGCAAAAATCAAAAATTACAAAAAACTTCATTGAGCCACATTTATAAAACAATGATCAATAGCATTGCACCAACTTTGGAACTAAATTTACATAATATCATATCATTACCTCCAGATCATCCTTGGGTACTTTGATAAGAAAATTGACGCTCTCCTCAAAGTAAGCAATTGCAGAACTAGAATCCGCAGTTGCCCGACTGAAATAAGCACAATGTTGTTTTACAGGAAGACTTCGAAATAGATCTTTACAAAAAGAACAATTTCTTCACTTCTATCGAGATCAAGAATGAGAGAAAGCAGTAAGACATACCAGCAATCACCAAGCATACCCAAAACAGCACCTAGCTGCGAGCACAATTCAGGAGTGTGCCCCATCCTTTCCAATTCTTCTTTAACATCTTCCACGCATACACTAAGCCTTGATTTTGCACTCTCTATGTTATTGGCACGGAGTGCCTGCACATTAAACAGCCAAAAAGCAAAAATAGTAAGCAAACTTGAGATTCAATTGCTACTTGGACAGTTCAAATTAAGGAAAGTGGAGAAGGATAAGTCACTTAAGTCCCAGCCAATTAAAAAAATGATTCATAATGTGAGCAAAAATGAACTGACAGGTACTCTGACAAACTTACCCTCATGGCTTGCTGCACCAAGAAAGAACCTCGCTCAAGGGATACATCTTCATATATCACTGTTTTCTTCTCACCTTCCGCTTCCTCCTCAGTATTAGTTTGAGCCCTCTTGATCCTTGCATGACCTTCAATGAAGCGGTCAACAACACCCTGAAGATTTGGATCGTCTTCAATCTTCTCAATGTCAGCACCACATAATGGACAATCTTTAAAGCGTGATATACACACTCTGAGTTTTATCAAAGAAGGGGAGGAAGTCATAAAAATGTATCAGAAAATGTTAAAAGAAATGAAAAATTATCCACGTCAAAAGAACTTGTAAAAAATATTTTTGATTTTCTAAAAAGAACAGAAAAAAGTCAATGACGTACAATTTCAGAAAACGTTAAATTGATACAAAATATCCTAATTACATGTGCCATATGCATATATGCGGGAAAAAAATGATGGAAAAGTTGGCAATTAGCACTTCTTACCTGCAATATACATGAGAACAGGGCACACATTTGCTACATTCGAAGAGAAGTGCTTGACAAATCATACAGCTGAGAGGGCCTATCTTAAATGTATGAGCATCGTATCCAAAGGGACATTTAGCAGAAATTGTTGACTCTTGCTTAGGCTTGCTGTCACTGGCAGCTTGTGCTTTATTTTGATTTTCACTGGGTTTCTTGGCAGAAGTATCATCAGGACGAGCAGCCTTAATGAAAGGACAAACAGGTGTCATCTTGATTTACACCTGCAAAAGAAACACCAGCTATCCTGAATCTCTTGTGCCAGGATTTAAAAACTAACATAAATCTTGAAGGAAACATTCAAAACCCTTATAAATTGCCATTAGTCGTGGAAAACTGTCATTCCAGTAAAAGTTTGTTTATCATCAACCATGCACTTATCCTTTACATGGACATATGCATACTCAAGCCTACCCAATTGAGACTGTTAAAAACTTTTGGAGAATTAAAAAGTTTAGGTGCGTTCAATTGAGATTTTTAAAGATTTTCTAAAAGTTAAGGTGTGTTCAATAGAGACTTTTATAGATTTTTTAAAAATCTCTAAAAGTCACGGGGTATTCAATTGAAACTTTTTAAAAGTCCCTATAAATTATGAGGCATTCAATTGATAATGACTTTTGGGAAATTTATAATTTACTAGACTTTTAGAGACTTTCTGGTAAAAAATATAAATAGAAAATCTCAAAAGAAATCTCTCATTTATCGTGAGATTTTTCAAGAGCCGGCCTCCTTTTCTCTCTCACATTTTAGGGTTTTCTCCTTCTCTTCCAATCAAGTAAAATTTGGTTTGAATCTTTGCCTTGAGTTTTTCTTTATTGACACGGTATATGATTTTTGGGACTCATATTTCTACATATTTCTGTCAAGAGTAAAAAAATAAGTACTCGACTTTTTTGAAAGTGGGTGGACCTTCCAACATAATTGAAACTTTTAGATGTGTATGCAACATGATTATGCATGATTGTGGTTAAATAAATAATAATGAAGAAAAACTCTATCATCATGGTTGACTAGGAGTCCACATTTGTGGAGGAAAAAGTTGTGATTTCATAGTTGGATTTTGCGCCAAAATTGGGACATTTGTTCTGGAATTAACAGACTTTTCTGCACGATGCTCATATTATAATTTGCACATTCTCATTTTTACTCTTGCAGTCATTTTTGTAAACATATTCTCATCTACTCTTGCAATCATTTTGTAATAAAATGCTACAAGGATTAGAAACACCATTAGCAAATTTATTTCCCAACCAAATAGTTTACTTCCTTTTATCTCATTTACAATCCTCTCTGCCATCTTTCATGAACTCAGAGGCAAAGATTTGGTGTTCATTAATCCGTTGCTCAGCTGATGAACAAACATCATCCCACTCTCATGCTTGACTATATATTTTGTGTAATTCTATTCGATTTCGTTTATATTCTATTATATATTTTGACTATATTTTGTGTAATATTACGGTATATGATTTTTGCGTAATTCTATTCGATTTCGTTTATATTCTAGAATTGACTATATATTTTAATTCAGATTGGAAGTTTCTTTGTGTCAAGTAGTAACATAATTTTATTACATTGATTTTGTTTTATCATTAGTTTCTTGGAAATGCTCTGCTCCCATTATCGCATCTCTGATTCGGCCATGGCCACGCCGTTTATCATCTTTAAAACATGTTTTAAGACAATCTCTTTTCTCTATTTTACTATATAATAAGTAATTCTTTCCTGCCCTATGCAAGTATTTCCTTTCCGCTTCAAGCAGGTTCTCTCTTTACTAACTATTTAAGAATTCATTTCCTCTTCAAGCAGGTAATCGATTTTTCTCTCTACAAGATTCTGTGTATGCAACAAACCATGGTTTTTTTTTTTTTTTTTTAAAGTGGGCATAAGATCTATCTATATTGCTTGATTTCTGGTGTTTTTTTTTTTTTTTTAAAGAATAGGAAGATCATCTTCATTATTCAGGACCTAAAAATTTATATACTGTATAGTTAGCATGCATTTATATAGTGTTTTTATAATTTCTGAGTCATATTTGATATTGCAGTGCTCTTTTTTGGGAAAATCTTTGAACTTTTGTGTTGAGTAAAGTCAAGCCTTCCACTTTATTTGAACAATAGATTTGGTTAGTTGATGAGAATTTTTAATAACCGAGTTTTGATTTCTCTTATAGTGTTCTACCAGAACTAGAAACATATAGCTAATAAATCCAAAAGTAGAAACTATATAAGAATAACTCCACATTTTTTATTGTCATTTTTATGTTAATTTTAGTTGTTCACGTTTTAGTCAATCCTTGTCATTCATAGTTTGTTTTTATTTTAATACATTGCATGTACAATATGATATTAGTATTAGGATCATGCTACACTCACACAATATTTTACCAAAATTTTGACAAACTGGACACTTGGCGCCTCCCTATTGGTGTCCAGTTTGTCAAAAATTTGGTAAAACATTGTGTACATTTAAATTTATCCTTAGTATTAATGGAAGATTCAACACATGGAAATGACAATGTTCAAGTACATGTACAATTATTTGTTAATCCATTTTATGTGATTTGAAAAAAAAAATTAAAATTTTTTATTGACATGAGAAATATGATTTATTGTTTTACATTTTCAATTATATGAATTATGAATGATTTGAATATACAAGAAGTTGTTTAAAATATTACATTTATATATGCTTAATATTTTATTTTACAATATAAAAATCTTTAAAAGTCGCTAAAGTCTACAAAATTTCATGGAAGATTTTTATTAATTCTTATCAAATTTTTAGAAATAATTTAAAAATTCACAAAATTCACTCATTTAGAAAAGTCTATAAAAATCTTTAAAAGTTCCAATAGAGTACACCTTCCTAATTGTCAAAATGAAAAACCCTTGAAAAATGAATGGAACGGCAACCAAACCAAAAAGCTTAATTATTCAAGAATCAATCTTAGTCATGGGTTTAATCAAACGACTCACAGTGCCTCACAACTAGCATGATCTTTGTAAAAGCCAAGCCACCACTAGGAGGTTGCCACATGGGCCATCCAAAGTCCAGATTAGCTACAAAGACAAATTTCAGAAATGACACCTTCAAAGCGTGTTTTTTAGGGAAGGCAGGACTTGCTTCCTTTGAGAGATGAAGTGTGCCCCCATACTCAATCTCATAGATGCTCAAAGGATTAATCTTGAGCCGGACGATGGAAAGGATGGGGGCGAGGACAGAAGAGAGGACCATTGCACTAAACGAAAGGCTTAGAAACACAATCTTTCACAACGTGTTGTGATTTTGGTAGAATTTGAGTTGTGCAATTCTGAGCGAGATTTCAAAATATTCTAGATTTTTTCTCTTTTTGGATATTGTGGTTGTCTCCATTTTTGTAACTTCTAATTTTTGCTCTTAAATTGGGTTCTACTATTTGGGTTATTATTATTATTATTTTTCTGATTGGGTTTGCAATTTTGGGGCTCTACATTAGTGGTGGTGGAAAATCGGTGAAAAATGTATATAATACTTTATAATAAATCAGCTTATAATTATTTTATTTTATCATCAAATTCATTGAAGAAAATACCATATAAGAATTTATAAAAATATCAAACCAAACGTATTTTCTAGTTTTCTTTTTCGAGCAATAATTTTTCAGAATAATAAACCAAACACGTTTTCTATAGTTTTACAAGAGACCCTCGAAATAGAAAATTAAAAATAAATTCAAAACTTAAAATTGAAAACTGAAATGCAAACCAAACATGTCCTAACGTTTTGGTCATTTTTCATTTCATTTTTTTTTTTTTTATCATTCATTCACTAGCTTCTAACACTAATCCAACGGTTATTTGTTTCTTTTACTGCAAGTCGGCCCTCTTTTATCTTTCTATGCTTTTCCAAGAAATGCTTTACACCAAATGCTGAATAGACAGGAAAATTCCTTGCACCAAATGCTGAAGAGACAGGAAAGTTCACTCTCGTCGTCACGCCGGGAGACCCCAGTGACACCGCCGCCGCCGGAAACCCACCATGCAAAAGCCATTGGTTGCATGTCCGGCATTATTCATCTCATTTCCAAGTACCAAAATCGGAACAAGCTCCTTACTTTTGGTTAGAAACCCCTATCCTTTTCCATTCATTTTACGTTTAATTTTAATTTTAATTTTGATGCAAAGCATCACCTGAACACACCAATGTTAATTTGCAGGATTAGTTCTCTAGAATTAAGTAACTGCAAATTGAATTTATATTATAATGATGAAAAAATGTTTTTTTTCTGTAATTTCTTTGTTCTATTCTATGTAATTACCACGAATTCTTGGAACTGTAACGAAATCCAAATTTTCCCATTTTCAGGTAGAAAACAACAAGAAAAAGTTCCATTGTCAACTCCAAGAAATGCCAAAGCATCAGTTCCTACAAAAGCTTCTCCATCTACTGTCAAAGAAAACAAAAAATTACACACTGAAACCCAAATTCTTGATTCACAGGGATTATCGAGCAATACTATACCAAGAAGTCCAACACTTCCACCAGAGATCCGGCGATCAAATTCTGGAAACTCTTCAAAAAATCGGAAAACACCATCTTTAGTGGCGCGGCTGATGGGATTGGAGGAAGTTTTGGTAAAAAAACCTGCATTACACGAAGATCCCATTGCAGTGAATAGAAAAAAGATACTGCAAGCCCTGGACAAATGCAACGAGGATTTGGAAGCGCTAAAGAAGATAATTAGGAGGGTGCAATCTTCTGATAAGCGTCTTCGGCCGCCACAGGAGGCTGCGAAGGGGGTAGGTGGTGGTGGTGGAAATGAATATTCTACGGACGTGAAAACTGAGGAGCTGAGTCCAGTCTGCGTGCTAGACGAGTTCACTCGTTCACCTTTGAGTAGCTTCTCCAAAGTACAAAATAATGGTCAGTCCCTTTTCCAGTTTTTTTTATTACTTTTCTTTCTTTCTATGACCCAGTTTTTGCCAGAACTAAAGTCTAGTACTTAACATTAGTATTAATTAAGGTTAAACTAATTAAGAAAATTCCATAGAATAGAAATTTCTTAAGTACATGATCTTGATATGCAGACAAAATTCTCTATTTGCTACAGCTTTGTTCAAGATGTTTTAATACTCAAGTATTCCAGTAGCAATAATATCCTGTTTGGCGTGGACAATGTCATTATAAGTTACAGTTATACCATCCTTATCCAGTACAAAAACAAATAAAATTACTTTTATTCTTGATCTATCGTATTAAAAGTTTAAACTATTAAATATGAAGAAAGTTATTTACTTGCGTTTTATTTTGAGTACACCCCTCACATGAAGACACCAAAAGCTTGATTCGGGAAGTTTTGTTAGCGAATTATGATGAGACTTGAAGGCAAGGTATTAGTGAAAGAACATCCTTCAATCTTGACAAATATTAGTGAAAGATCATCCTTTAATTGAGAGACACTTGATTTATCAATATAATTAAGCTCATCTACTGCATTTACCTATAACAATATATATTTTTCCCTTTTTTGTGGGTGGGTGGGTGGCTGGGGGTTTATACTTAGTGACATTCATGATGCAGTCAAAAAAGATTCAAAGGTAACAAAAGAATTGCTTGTGGCCTTCTCTCCCTGCAGTAACACTAAAGAAAAGAAGATCCATCATTGTTTATTATTGCTTTAGGTGACAAGCTCCACTTTCTCAGGTCTAGGGTCCACCCACTTTCATCACCTTTTTTTTTTCTTACAAGATTAACCCAAAATATATTTGTCAATTGTTCTGCTCAGCCAAGTCAAATTTTGTTGGAATTTGGTTTAGAACGAAAATTTAGTTTACTATACAATTTAAAAAGTGATTTTGAATCAAATTTAACCAAATATTCGAACTTGATTCGATAGTCAAATTATAAATATAAATAAATTATCTTGTTCTACTCGTCGAGTAGATCATCGTGACATATTGGAAACTCAAAAATAATTTCGGAAGAATGAGAAATTGCAGTTCAAAATTAAATAGAAAAGAGGAAAAAGTGGTCGAGAAAAATGCCCAACTCCATAGATCGCCTAGTGCTTGAACGAGCTCAAGCGATGAGACTGTCGCTCTCGCTTGAACGACAGGAGAGCAAGAGATGTTTTGTTGAATAGATGTCACTCTCTCGAGTGAGAGTCCAGTGACAGGTTAGCGATGCTTCCCTTTGTGAAGGTTGCTGAGTTTTGGGAGTGAGACTTCACTCATAAACCCTCATCTTCTATAAATATGACTATTTGAATGTCCATTATTCATCTCATATCATTTACATTGAGCATTACATCAAAAACTCTTGCAAAATACCCTCCAAAAGTCGTTTCAAAAACATTTTCGTGTAGAGAGAATTTTCGTTTAAAGTTCGATGTTGTTCGTGGTTTAAAATACTTCTATCTCAAGTTGTATCCGTTTTATCTTGAAAGACAAGTGTCGTAAATCGTAAGTATCGTTGTGGGACAATTTTGTCTTAAGGAGAAAGTGTTCTTACTTACTTCGGATTTCGTTCTTCACTTTCTCTTCTTTCTCTTACTTTCTTCTTTTCATTTCTAGAGTTTAATTACGCTCATGCGAATTAAACTTAAATATTTATTTGTCTAAACAACCATTTCATTATACTATCAACCAACAAATTCTATGTCCAAATATGTATTGATTCTTAGTTTCTATTGTGCAGGGATAGTATGGATTCCACATCAACGAAAACCCGGTTCAGCTAAGAAGCCCGGAGAAGACGATCTTACAATTGTGTATCGATCTTTATTTCAAATAAGAAGAGAGGCCACAGTGTCACCTGGATGGATCACCAGGGCTAAGTTACAAAGTGTAGATGAAGTTTGTAGTGACATTGCATGGGGCGAAAAAAGAGAGGTTGGGAGAATAGGGTTAGTTTTGGAAGATTACATATGCAGAGATTTGATTGAAGAGTTTGTTAAAGAGTTGATGAAATGTTGTTGCATGTATCCACTCCCCTTTGAGGCTTGTAGGAGAAGGCTTTTATTCTAGTCGATCGTCTATGCGTGCATTTATATATTTTGAGTTTAGTGGTTTATATATTTTGAGTTTTGTGGTGTTCATTCTCTTTTTTTCTTGATTCTTTTACAATCAAGATGTACTTATTAGCATTTCTAAAAGAGGTATCTGAATCTTTATGTTTTATAGTGTGAGATTTAGTTTGAGTTAAGTAATTGATGAGTCATTCATTGATTTTTAGTCGCTTTTATCTATGTTTTCTAACCATAATTGGACATGAAGTTCAAATCGTGCTTTATTTATACCATGCTACTCTTAGGAAGCAGTGTTAGAGCATCTTGGTTATGGTTCGAGTGACTATAATTATTATTCAATAATTTAATAATATTTATCTCATTTTTGATAATCATTATTTTAAAACTCTTTTTCTATATATTCACACAATTAAATATTTTGCAATTAAAATAAAAAATTCATACTTTTTAACTGCGCGTTCTTCTAAAAATCACTATTCAAAACTCTATTTTTCTAAAAAATGATTGTCAAACAGTGGCTTAGTGTCTCTAATTGATTTAACTAAAACAATTGATAAAAATTCAAATCAAAGTTAATAATTAATTTTATTTACACATTAATGAGACTTTTAGTAACTATTCAACCACAAATTTTATCAAATTCTATTAAAATTGACTAAAAATCAATCTTTTTAGCAAAACCAAATAGGAGCATTATTTACTTGGATGATTAACTACAAGTATACCAGTTCTTAAATTTATTATTCTTCTTCTTGAAAAATGATATTTCTTCAATTAGCTAGATTCTTTTCTTGTGGCATTTTTGTGCCGTAAGTGATGTTTTCTACTCTATTCCATCTAAGCAAATTGGAAGGAAATATGACGACAGATGAATTGGAGCAAATGTAGAAAGAAATTGTTCTGGGCAGGCAGGCAGTCTTGGATGGCATTGGGGTTGCCTCTTCCAGTTGTTTTTGTTGTATTTTCTGTTCTAATTGGTGTCTAAGCTTAGCTATATTGAATTAAATCTTATAAAATCATTGACAGTCCATTATGTACATACATTTCTAAAAAGTTCATCCTTTGTTTACCAATCACACATTGTCTATTGAAATGTTCCTAGAAAACATATGATTTGTGCAGATAGAAACATAATGTACTAGCTTATGCTAAGGATCGATGAAATGACACAATAATTCATTGGTATTTGGTAGATAAAAAATTTATTTCAGATTTTAAGACCCACCGTAAAGTTATCCACTAATAGATTGATGTAACATGCCCGTCGATGCCTACCATAAGCTAAGCACGTGTGTTTAGAAGATTTATTTTCTCCTCCCTCTCAAAAGAGACGTGTAGATTAAAAATAATGCAATTTGATGTGTTTGTAGAATATGCAATGTAATCGACTAGATATGTAGAAATGAACCATGGAGCGTTGAAAATGGAATTGTTATGTGTAGATCCAATTTACCAAAGTATCAAAATAACAAGCAACACATGAAATATTAAGAGAACACGAGATCTTTGACCACAAAGGCATAGTCACTGTTTGAGCATCCGATTAGGCTCTAGCATAGATACCATCTGATCATGAACAATGGTAGAAAAAAAAAACCGATCATCTAAGTGTGAAGGGAGAATATGCGAATTTATAGATGAGAGAACTTTTTCCAATTCTCCCTCGTGCATTTTTTGAATAATAATGTTATCAACACCAATTGTGCTAAGTATTATCTTGTGTGACATTTAGGTGATACTGATTGATTAATTTAATGAAAAATAGAGTTATATAACTCATTTAATTGGACTTATCATACATTATCAATGTTTTAACTCCAATGTTACTATATAAACATACTTTATAGAACCGTGCAGAAACCACCATTGAATGAGAACTAGTGAGCCTCGTGGCAACAATTTATCGAGCAAAGTCGCACTAAAAAAATCAAAGTCGCTTAATTCAGCAATAGTGACTTCCTGATTATTTCACAGATGGTCCTCAATCTTTAATGTTGCATCACATTGATTCACTACAGGAGGGAATCATTCACTTAACTCCTAAATTACTAAAAATAACACTATGTTTAATATATAAAAAAATAAAAAATGAAAAATCACCAAAACTTTAAAAACTCAAGAAATGTAAGTAAATGGGATTTTTATTATTATCCCTTCACCAAAGCCCATAATGAGATAAAAATTCCTTCCAAGTTCTAGGTCTAATCAATTATTGGCATTATCTAATGGCCATCATTTGTGACTAAGTCAAATTTTAATCTGAGTGGAGTAAGTCTACTTGGAAAAAGGCAACCTTTGAATGGGGACCTAAATTCCACCAAACCTTTTCAAACGTCAAAATAATGGAAATTTTATGTTGATTGAGATAGAGTCGTCCTAAAATAATAAATTTCATTTGTGGTATCTATTCTTCTATTTTAGTGTAAATTAGATAACTGTATTTTAATTTATATTCCATTGCGTAACCATAATTTGATTTGATTTAAATTAATATTTCTTGTCCAATTTCACTTACGCAACTCAATAATAGTCAACAAATAACGATCATCACATGAATTTGGTAATTGACGTGGAGCAAGTAAGATTTCAATCATATCATCAATTTTGCTGAACCCCTAACATTACGAATGCCCATGTGGCCACTGTAAAGTAGTGCTGCTCTATTTATAATATCTTCGTCTATATGTCATTTTCTTTCGGTCGAAGTAAATATGTTTTTATTATAAGAAATGTAAAAAATTCATCATGTTAACATTTATCTTGGTGTAACATTTCTAAACAGACGACGACAATAATTGAAAAGGTGAAGATCCAAATGTTGAAAATAAAAAATCAAGGACCAAAATGTTTTTGTTTTTTTAACATTGAGAATAGAAGCGATGGTCAAATAATCAAAGGTCATACAAGTTGTCTCCCGGTTCTAAGTTCTAACCGTGTTGTTTCTTGCCATTCCCAATATTGAATAAATTTCCCCTCTCTCTCTCTAAAATTGTTTGTTTGAATATCGGAGTTACAACTGAAACCCAAAAAATCGGCACTAAAATTACTTCAATACAAGCCATGGCTGGGAGATATTTGTTTGTATTTGTAGCCCTAACTGTAATATCTTCAATGATGGCACCTAAAGCGCGTGGGAACTCTGAGGGTGACGCGCTGTACGCGCTGCGCCGGAGTTTATCCGACCCGGATAACATCCTCCAGAGCTGGGATCAAAACCTCGTCAACCCGTGCACCTGGTTCCACATCACCTGCAACCAAGACAACCATGTCACTCGCGTGTACGTATATATTCGTCTGTTCATCTATCTAAGATATATATGTATTTGTGTGTATTGGTGGAATTGTTTCATTTAAGTATTTTATTTTTCGAAATTTTTAGTTTGGTGAAACGAGAAAAATTGAAATTATCTAACTAATTCTTGTAGCTAGTTAAAAAAGTAAATTAGCACTCCTAGTTACATATTTAAATGGATAGATACTGTTTGATTCAATAATTATTTCTTGGGAAGTTTTTATCTTTGCCAGCCAACAGATAGAAATATCTGGATTGCGATTTGCCTGAGCATAGGCGTTAAGATTATTATCATATCATGCCTCTAAAATGTGATGGTAAGCTGTAGCAAAAGACCTGCTTATTTTTTCTGGGCCCAGTATTGCACTAGGATCGGCTTCTTTTACTCAAAAAATATATAATTTGTTAAGAGACCCCCAAATTTTACACCAGAGAAGAATACATTCCTGCTCCAGCTCCACGAAAATTGTCTATCTTTGTGCTAGGTGACAGCTTAAGGATTTGCATGGTGTGAAATATTATATAATTCTAAAGTCTCTAAACATTGTAGGCAGAAAAGACCATCAACATGGTAATTCTAGTGCATTGTGAATTCTTGTCCAAGACAGTTAGATATCCTCGTATTTCTTTATGTTTTAATTGTGTAAAACTTTATTATTCCGTTTTTGATGTTTATGTACTGTTATATGTGAATGAAAGGAATATCATTCTTCTTGAGACACACATATTCCAGCTTGTTTATTGGGTATAGCAGCTAACTTTTCTTTTCCTTTGTGATGCGTATGAGTCTGAAGTATATCATTTTGTTATGAGTCTACAGGGACCTTGGCAACTCAAATTTGTCTGGTCATCTGGTGCCTGAGCTTGGAAAACTTGAACATCTCCAGTATCTGTGAGTATTATAGAACTCTTCCTTTGGGTTTGCTATTGCTAGATATGTCTGGTTGGTATAAATAAAGCTGTCCATGACACATGATTGCCTGCAGCAATCTTTATATTTTGCACTATGAAATTATTTTAAAGAATGCTTTCAATTTATGATTCTTTTCTTTCCCTAATCTTTACATGTATTTGAGGATACTGAAAGTTGACTTTGTTAATTTGCAGGGAGCTTTACAAAAATAACATTCAAGGGTCAATTCCAGTTGAGCTTGGGAACTTGAAGAGCTTAATAAGTTTGGATCTGTACAACAACAATATCTCAGGAACAATACCTCCAGCATTAGGAAAATTGAAATATCTTGTCTTCTTGTGAGTTTATACCATATCACTCTTTCATTTATTAAATCCAAATGTTCCTTGGTGGGTTTGGAGATGGGTTTCAGTAGAAATAATTGTTTGCTAGATTAGTAGACCTGTCCTACCTGAATGCCTCAGTTCATTTCGTATTTTTTGCCATCCAGAATTCATATAGACGACCCCATGATAATTGTGAATAAGGGTTAGCTTGTGGTTATTGTTGCCGTCAAAATACTTCCCTTTTAAGCGTTGAATATTTACTTATCCAATTAGTAGCAAAAATCTCTCTCCCCCTTCCCTTTCCCCATTCCTTCTCTTCCCTTGCTCATTCTGCATACATGTATTTTCACACTGCTTGCAAGTTTGCATATTACTTGAGAATTTTATATGAAGTCAATAACTCTGACTTTACTTTGACAGGCGTCTTAATGATAATCAGCTAACAGGGCCAATCCCAAGTGCACTAGCTGGTATATCTAGCTTGAAAGTTGTGTAAGTGCTTAAGATGTGCACTATTATATTAATTGTTGATATTAAGAAGCATGGGATGGTTACAAAATATTTGTACTTGATTTTCCAGTGATGTCTCAAATAACAACTTGTGCGGTACAATACCTACTACCGGTCCATTTGAGCACATCCCCCTAAACAAGTAAGATAATGATTTATATTGGTCTCTAAATGTCCGTTATGGTTGCTTTTATTTTAAATGGCTTTTGCATCTGATTCATTTTAATATGTTGACTCGGTTTCCACCATTGTGTTGAAATGTTTCATTTTTGTACATCAAATTTTATTTTTTGTTGTACAAAATGACGCCCTATAATTCCCTCCTCAGTGTTGAGCTGTCAATTTATCAAATGATTTTCTGGAAAACTTGGAAGTGATACGAAACTTTCTCATCCCAAATTATATCTCAGTTAATATTTAGTCTTCTCACTTTGAGATAATTGTGCATTTATACACGAATAACTTGTGGAAGAAGGTCTAGATGTTCCAATATAATGAAAGCTGATTCTCTATGTATTGTTGCATTTGAAGTTTTGGCTAAAATTTTCTCCATGCAATAAATGTGACTCACTCAAATCAAATGACTAAGTTAATGTAATGCTATTTTGTTGTTTGCAAATTATGCACCTTGTTTATTCCCCTTAACTCAATTTATTTAGAACGCTTTAGCTTTACAAATTCCCAGGGGCATCCCCTGATATTTGGTCATTGACCTTTTTTTATATTTGCAGCTTTGAGAACAATCCTCGTCTGGAGGGTCCCGAGTTGCAGGGATTGGCAAGTTACGATACAAACTGCTCATAAAGAAATGGGGTATAGATGCAGAATTCACAACTATTTACCGTCGTTCTGAATGATGCTTTTCTTAAGTATGTTAAAAAGTTATGTATCGTGCCTTAAGAATACCTAGTGCTGTAAGTTGTAACTCATACTAGTTGCCAGTGTAGGTGGTTGTTTCACTATGAATGGTGAAAAACCTGTAAAATTTTCACGCTATGATCAATTGAAACTTTATTCTGTGTAATTTTCAATCTCATGTCAATATATTTTCTTTTTGTTGGCGACTTAAAAACATTTAAAAATTGGCAGTCTCAGTCTTACAGGTAGTACTTGAATCTGTTTTACATTAATGGAGTAAAGTTTATATATGTTAAATGACTGTGGTGACCTCGAAATTATGATTAATAAATCCCTCTCACCTAATTAGGATTTTCTTCTCTAAGCTCACTTATTTTATGTTTAAACAGGAGCAAGAAGAGAAATAACTATTTGAAATGAAGTTATTTAATTTTGTTTATCTTTTTTAATTTTCAACTATGCTTATTTATAGATTTTTAATGATGCCTTGGGGTAAATAAGTCTTTAATGTTTAAGCCATGTGGTAGCCATGGTGAACTATTAACTGAATATGTTAGTTTTTTTTGTGTTTTATTCACTTGTCCATGTGTGCTTTGATATCGATTTCTGCCGATGTGGACTAGCTAGTGAGATCGGTTAAGTACATTTGTTTAGCTATTTATGCTTGTCATTAATTATATAGTCTCATGTCATAAATGTTGCTTATTCTATCACTGGCTCGCACATGGTTCGGTTGTCTTTGAGAAAGGTTCACTACTAATCCTTTTGTGACTTTTAATTCCCGAAGCTCGAGTCTAATCATTTATGTTAAGTTCAGGACTTAGATTATTTAATCTTTATGTTATGAGGAACTAAAGTTGACACGTTAATAGATGAAACGTCTCATTCATAATTACATTATCAATGCATTTTTCAATGTGCATGCATTTCTATACGCGTGATGCATACACTTGATCTGGATTGTTGACATGATTGTGCCTTTCAATGGTTAGAATGGCTTTATTTTTGGATGATTGTGATTGATTCGGTTAGGATTCAACGGTCAAGATCTATCCTTGAAAACTATATATACCACGTCACTGTAATTGTTTGTTATTTCTTCTCTAAACATGGAAGATGCTCGTGTTTTCATTTTAGAATTTTTAGGATCATTGGTCCTTTGGGAAATCAACTTTATAGAATGTTTTTCTAAAGTGATTTTCAAAATAATTTTGTTAGTGTTAGGATTTTATTTGGGGAGGATGATCATCACCGTTATCGGCACCACTGTGTTTTTCCCATATATCTTTTGTAGCCACTTTGGTGTTTGTAGGATTTGTGGTTCAGGAAGCCTTTGGAATTGGGGTGATTTTCTTTTTTCAACAGCCATGAAATAGCCAAGATTAAAAAACAAGTAAACTTGTCATGTTTTTATATTTTTCACATGTGCATCTGGGAGGAGTCGCTAAGGGAAAAGAGGCATTGGTTCCGACCGGCTGTTGCACCATGGGCTATCGGACAGTCTCGTTCTATTTCGTCAAACTTGATTCCATCAAAACGCTTTCGATCTGCTACTATTCATGTTCAGGTTACTTGCTAGTATGCGAACTCAGAACTCTAAAGAAACGGGTTGTTATAGAACTTTGGATATCATGCATTCCTTAGAAATTTGCTAGGCTATCCTATTGGAATGTAATCTTTTAGCTGACTTAGGTTTCATTTTAAACATAAACATTAACCTTTTTGTCATAAGAGTTTTTGTTGTGAAAAGAGAGAATAAAAGTCAATAAATTTGTGTATATTATAATAAAAATTCAAAATCCTATATTTATAGGGAAGGATTAGGGATACAATGGTAATAACTTTTAGGATTGCAGAGATATAATTGTCATTCACTAATAAACATGCTCTTTACAACAGTACCCCACACATTACAAAATATGTGTATCGTTAAAATCTTGTATGATAAAAATTTAATGGGACAAAAAATCAAACGAATGAAAAATAGTATAGTTATTTTAGAGTATTAAAGATAAATGTTGCTTCATTAAAATCTTGTTAGGAAAATCCAGTGAAATAAAATTTAAACGAAGGAAAAAAAATACAGTTACTCCTCTTGATTTTGATCACTGAAAATCTTTAAGCCGACACATTCTAATCTTGTAAATCAATTTTTTGAATGTAAATGTTGGCATTGCTTTTGTAAATGAATCGGTCACATTGTTACTTGAGCGAATTTGTTGATCATTGATGTGGTCATTCTTCTAAAATTCATGTGTACGAAAGAATTTTGGAAAAATATGCTTCGCCTTGTTACCTTTGATATAACCTTATTTGAGTTATGCAATACAAACAACATTGTCTTGATTTGGATCACTAGAAATTTTTAAGTCGACACATTCCAATCTGGTAAACCAATTTTTTAAATGTAAATGTTGACATTTCTTTTATAAATGAATCAGCCACATTGTCACTTGAGCGAATTTGTTGATCATCGATGTGGTCATTCTTCTAAAACTCATGTGTACGAAAGAATTTTGGAAAAATATGCTTCGCCCTGTTACATTTGATATAACCTTCTTTGAGTTATGCAATACAAACAACATTGTCTTGATTTTGATCACTGGAAATCTTTAAACCGACACATTCCAATCTTGTAAACCAATTTTTTGAATGTAAATGTTGGCATTGCTTTTGTAAATGAATCAGCCACATTGTCACTTGAGCGAATTTGTTGATCATCGATGTGGTCATTCTTCTAAAACTCATGTGTACGAAAGAATTTTGAAAAAATATGCTTCGCCCTGTTATCTTTGATATAACCTTCTTTGAGTTATGCAATACAAACAACATTGTCTTCATACAAAATTGTTGGACTATCTTTTGTTGAAATTAATTTGCATGATACTTAAATATGATGAGTCACGTTCCTCAACCATACACATTCTTGGCATATTTCATAGATTGCAATGATTTTAGAATGATGAGAGGATGTTGCTATCAATGATTGCTTCACAAATCTCCATGTATAGTTGTTCCTCCACGTGTAATGAATGTGCATTATTCATATAAAAGCGTTTTACGACTTTTTCTGTATATGTAGATTGATGATAAATAATCTCCGCAACTCGAGATAAAATTTGGTTTTTTTCAAAATCTTTAATCTCAAATTCATTTTTCAAATAATTTGCAGTTTTGTTGAGTTTTTCAAAAGTTCCAATTAAATTTATATCTTTAACATAAACTGCCACAGTTACAAATTCAATATTTTTTTTTTATTAAAGCACATGTGCAAATATCGTCATTTTTATAACATTCTTTCAACAAATATTCGTTAAGACGATTATACTACATGCGTCCAAATTGTTTCAATTCATTTAATGATCTTGACAATTTAATTAAGAACATGGTTCTCGGGCATGTGTCATTTTTTTCTCGTATTTTAAATATGTCACTATCAAGTGAACCATGCAAATAGACACTACATCTATAAGGCGCATATCGAGCTTTCGTGACGCAGTCAAACTAGTTAAGAATTTAAAAGTGATGGTGTCCATTACGGGAGAGTATGTTTTCTCATGATCAATTCCTGATTTTTGTGAGAAACCTTGAGCTACGAGTCGGACTTTCATACAAAAATTCATTTTTATCCAACGAAGATTACATTTTCAGGTGTTTGAACTACATGTCTAAACACTTTCCGTTTCTCTAAGGAATTCAATTTCATCTGTATGACTTCTTTCCACTTTGACCAATCATTTTCATGTTGAAGTCTTTAAGAGACTGTAGTTCATGATTCTTATTTTGCATAATATTAAGAGTCATCTTAAAGACGAAAATATTTTCTATAACAACATTATTTCGTTCCCATAATTTATGTGATAACATATAATTTATTGAAATCTTATTATTTTCGAACAGTCGCGGTTCTTTAGGAATCATATTTTCAATATTTGATTGAATAATCTTTTTAGTGTTATTTATTCGGAAGTTTTTTGTTAATTTTTCTCTTGTACTTTTCTTTTTCGAGATACAGAATCTTTTGAACCAATTGGTCAACTACTCTTATAACATATTTGAGATTTATTTGTTAGAACAAATTATCCTACAAGGATATTAATTTTTGTTAGAATATTTTTTGCGGTATATATGACTTTGTCACTTTTCTTGTGTCAAAAAATACATACAGCAATTGATTTGCAATTCTTTGCAAATTAATGATTTTTTCAACATCTTACTTACATTGGTTGTTGCGGGGATCAAAGTGAGATATAGTTATTTCATTTCAAGAAATTATACATTGTTTATCAGGATGTAATTTTTCCTCTTCCAAACTTGGAAAAGTCATTTCATTAAAATAACAATATGCAAAACGTGCAATAAATAAATCATCTATTAAAGGTTCAAGATACTTAATAGTAGACGGTGAATCAAAACCCACATAAATATCAAGTTTTCGTTGGGGACCCATTTTAGTATGTTGTGGGGGGTGAAATATAGACTTGAACAACACAATCAAAAACCCGTTGGTGAGAAATATTAGGTTCATGACCAAATATCAATTGTAAAGATGAATATTAATAATATGCAGTTGGTCTAATATGTCCCAATGATTCAATATGTAATATGACATGACCCCAAACAGAAGCTACGAATTTTATTTTCATAAGTAATGGTAATAAGTAATGGTCTAGCAATAAGTTATAGACATTTAATAAATAATTTCGCTAAACCAATTTGTGAATGGACATGCGCAACCGAATGTTCAATAACAATCTCAATTTGCATACAATAATCATTGAATGCTTGTGATCTAAATTTACCTGTATTGTCAAGATGAATAGTCTTGATTTAGCAATCGGAGAATTGCTCTCGTAATTTTATGATTTGAGCAAGTAGTCTAGCGAAAGTTACATTCTTAGTGGAAGTAGGCAAATATGTGCCCATCTAGTAGAAGAATCAATTAATATCATAAAATAACGAAATTGTCCACATGAGGGGTGTATTAGCCCACATATGTCTCCATTAATTATTTTCAAGAAAGTTGGAGATTCAATATTGACCTTTGTATCCGAATATCTAATAACTAACTTGTCTTGCGAACAAGCTACACATGGATAATCATTAGGTAAAAAAAATCTTTTGGTTCTTTAAATGATGTCCATGTGAGTTGTTTATTATTCGAAACATTATTATAGATTCTGGATGTCCAGTCGATCATGCCAAAGTATAAATTTTTTTGGATCAACAAATTTCTGGTTCATGATAATAATTGATTCGACCATTTTTATAAATGTATAATACATGCCAGATAAGAGTACATGAAGTNAAAGTATAAATTTTTTTGGATCAACAAATTTCTGGTTCATGATAATAATTGATTCGACCATTTTTATAAATGTATAATACATGCCAGATAAGAGTACATGAAGTTTTTCTTTTATCAACTTCTGGCCAGATATGTCAAGTGCAACAAATTTAAGTTTTGTGATGATTTCCATTTGATTAACTACACAACAAATACAAGTGCAACAAATTCAAGTTTTCCTTTTATCGTAATTTTATGATTTGAGCAAATAGTCTAGCAAAAGTTACATTCCTAGTGGAAGTAGGCAAACATGTGACAACTAGTAGAAGAATCAATTAATACATTAAAATAACGAAATAATCCACATGATGGGTGTATTAACCCACATATATCCCCATTAATTCTTTTCTAGAAAGTTTCAATATTAACCTTTGTAGTTAAATATCTAATGACTAATTTGCATTGCGAACAAGCTGTACATGGATAATCATTAGGTAAAAGAATATTCTGGTTCTTTAAAGGATGTCCATGTGAGTTGTTTATTATTCGACATATCATTATAGCTCTTGGATGTCCAAGTCGATCATGCCAGAGTATAAATTTTTTTGGATCAACGGTTCGTGATAATAATTGATTCAACCATTTGTATAAATGTAATGCCAGATGAGAGTGCATGAAAATTTTCTTTTATCTGCCTCTGACCAAATATGTCAGTGCAACAAATTCAAATTTTATGATGTTTTCCATTTGATTAATATCCAAACTCCTTCTACAAATAAATCTAAAATTATTTCTTCAGCTGCTACCGCCTGATTTCTTTGCATGAAAATATATTTATTTCTCCACCACCCTGCTCTCTGTTTTCGTGTGCATATATATGCACAAAACGTACTTGTCAATAGACATTACTTTGTTATTATATTATTATTCATAAATCATTCTTAATGAAATTATTTACATTCTATTTATATAATGAAATCTGATCAATGGGAAGTTCTGACAATAGCAATCAATCGATCAATAAAAGATCAAACAACTGGTGTTTAAGGATAAGGGAGTTAATTATAATGAGAAATTGTTTGGTCAGGTAGGAATGAGAATGATCGGAGCTTTTTATTCTTGATTCGATTTAGTTTTCCCCTATTTGTAGATTGTAGTGCAGGAGAGAACTGCGCCCTTTCATACATGTATTATATAATACTTACTACATTTGCCACCAACCAACTAGCCAGCCAACCTACCAACTCTTATCTTTCGAGTAATACTATTCACAGTGAAGATTACCGATAGTCAATTTACATGTCATAGTATCAAATAACAAATTGCCACATGTATGTCAGGACGACTATCACTAGTTTTTACTATAAATAACATTATTCTTATCTTTAATATAATTCTGTAAAAATGAAATAATTCTATTTGTACATTAGGAATTCTAAAAAGTTTTATAGATAGATGATGTGTAAAAAAAAGAGTGGGATTTTTTTTTATTTGGTTGAAGAAATTTTGATCAATCATATCTGATCATCACATCATGTATATGTACACAAATCTATAAATTGTGATGTACATGTAACATAATCGGTAAAAATGATATTAAATGACATTGAAGTCATTAGTTGACATCTAACATATGAGCTAAGAAGAAGTTATTTAGCAGTAGCTTGCTTGTTCAGGTACGAATACAAATACTTGAATTCAAATATTTAGCAGTAGCTTGCTTGTCCAACATTAATTCAAGTATTTTCTATCCCTCAAATCTTTATAGAACATACTTGAATCCCACATCTTATTATTGTATTCACAATTGTGTCATATACACTAAATGGTTAAATACAATTGTCCGACCAGTGAATACAAATATAAATGTTGGTCAAAATAGTTTTCTTTTCCTACTCAAATACTTCAACTTTAAATCGGCTGCTTTCTTAGATATGTCACATCAAATCGAATCAATCATAGTTATTAGCAACATATTAAAGTAGCAACATTGAAATAAAATTTCAAGTATAGTCAAAAGTCATAAGGGTATATATGAGGTTATATAAAGCTCAAGGCCTCACACAATGAAGAAGTAGGGATCCATTCACTCATTTGCTCAATATTGGTTGTAAAAGCACACGTGATATGAAACACGCATTACAATGTTTCTCTTATTCTTAGGGCATATGCCATATTCTTCATAAACAAATAATACCATACAGATCCTAGTTCAGGTATTCCCCGATACCTAATTTGAGTTCTACTTATGTTCATTCCTTCAGACAATCTCAAATCGAGAACTCGATCTAACTACTAAACATGTTTAATGGATTAGTTAAGTCCATTTCGTTTTCTTGTTGCAATCTCATCTTTATATCTCATCAGGACAACTAGATCATGTACACAACATGATCACTATGTCTCATCTCAACACACTCCAAAATGTCTGAGGTGATTGCTTGTGTGAGTTAGACAATCTCAACATGTTTGACATACTTTATATGCGCATACAAATTATTATCTCATAATCCCAACAGTAGATTACACATGAACTCAAAATTGTTCATCTACGAGCACATAAAACTCAATCAAGAGTTTTTCCGATACACTAAATATCATGTTCTTTGTAATGTTACAGATTCAACATTACCAACAAGTATATCTCTAAAGATCTTTAGAGTATGATGATTACAGACCATCATTTATATAGATATATTGCAAAGATACTTTCTTTGCTAATGT
>CAIGRN010148037.1:0-12745 GCA_903798345.1 Fraxinus anomala
ATTTGAAATATCAAGTGTTTAGAGATTTCTCTTCTTCCATCTCATTCTTCCTTTTATAGGGAAGAGTTAACATGCATTCATCATTGGTGATGGACTGACCTTGAACACGGTTGACTCATTTTTATATTTTACAATTATTACAGCAATAAATGTCTTGAACAGGTACCACGTTTTGACTTGCAAATGAGTTGTCATGCACCTTGTAATATATTGAATTATCTAAGTGTTGCTGCACATGCAATCTTAGCTCAATTTGCTAATGAGCAAGGCTTGAATGATTTTCTTGCTAGTAAATTCATCTAAGTGTTGCAATACATGCAACCTCAGCTCGGCTTGCTGATGAGCAATGCTTGAATGATTTCCTTACTAGGAAACTTGTCTAAGTATTGTAGCACATGCAACCTTAGTTTGACTGGCTAATGAGCGAGGGTTGAATGATTTTCTTACTAGGAAACTTATCGAAGTGTTGTAGCATATGCAACCTTAGCTATGCTTGCTGATAAATAAGGCTTGAATGATTTCCTTACTAGGAAACTTATCTAAGTGTTGCAGCACATGCAACCTTAGCTAGACTTACTGATGAACAATGCTTGAATGATTTCCTTACTAGGAAACTTATCTAAGTGTTGCAGCACATGCAATCTTAGTTAGGCTCGCTGATGAGTAAGGCTTGAATGATTTCCTTGCTAGGAAACTTATAGAAGTGTTGCAGCACATGCAACCTTAGCTCGGCTTGCTAATGAGCAAGACTTAAATGATTTCCTTCCTAGGAGACTTATCTAAGTGTTGTAGCACATGCAACCTTAGCTCGACTTGTTGATGAGCAAGGCTTGAATGATTTCCTTGCTAGGAAAGTTATCTAAGTATTGCAGCACATGCAACGTTAGCTTGGCTTGCTGATGAGCAAGGCTTGAATGATTTTCTTGTTAGGAAACTTATTTAAGTGTTGCAGCACATGCAACCTTAGCTTGGCTTGCTGATGAGAAATGCTTGAATGATTTCCTTGCTAGGAAACTTATCTAAGTGTTGCAGCACATGCAACTTTAGCTCGGCTTGCTGATGAGCAACGATTGAATGATTTCCTTGCTAGTAAATTTATCTCATTGTTGATGGACATGCAACCTTAGCTCGGCTTTCGGATGATTCATCTCCTGAAAAATAAAGGGCTCTTCTAAAGGTAGGTCGTCTGGTTTTCTCCCTATGTGAGGATTCCACCTCGATTTCGAGTGGAAGAACATGAGTTTGGTTTTGTTCCAATCTGTTGACTGCATTTGTCAACCTCTCAATGGCTTCTCTCATGATAGTCATTTGAGGGTCGCCAGGTTCATTTCGATCTCGTCCCCTTTTAGTATTGTGGGAAAAACTTATTTGTCCAGGACAAGTGTCGGATTGATTCCCTAATGCTGAAACGTCTTCCATGCTGGTACTTTGTCTTGAATTTTATGGAGAGATGGAGCTGTTCATACAAGCTAGGGCCCTTCCTCTAATGCCAAATTGTTGACGTCAAATATTGTATGAACAAGATTCAAGCCAACTTAAAATAGAAATAATAGTTTTATTGATAACGACTTGCAAATTATAATTATAACTACAAGTGTTTACTCTTTTTCCTCAAGGAGATATTTGAAATATCAAGTGTTTAGAGCTTTCTCTTCTTCCATCTCATTCTTCCTTTTATAGGGAAGGGTTAACATGCATTCATCATTTCCTTGTTTGATCAGCTACTGTACCGAGTTGGGAAAGTACATCATTTACATGATTGGATTGGTTACTGAGTTCGGCTCTGTCAGGTCATTATGAGTTAACCTTACATGTGGTCCCCCAACAATTAATGAACTAATTAGAGAATAAAGCTAAAGTATTTGATTGGTGGAATTGGTGAGCACTGATGTAAGACCTTCCAAATGTCACTTGTTGATTGACATTTGTACAATGTGTAAGGAATCTTCAATCATTATGTCTCCTCAATAACGACGGTCATTAGTACGAGCTGACTTCAAATACCCGACCTTAAATTAGCATGAGCTTAATGCATATAACAAACTATATTTAATGAGGTTGCAGGTCAGATATCAACAATACTTTGAAAGATTTGTAGCTCTTTGATTTATCTTTCCAACGTATTTTGAGTCACCTCAATCGGATATGAGCAAAAGATATGATCAAAATACTGAAAGCTGTCCCGTGGAAAGAAAACGTATACTTATGAGATCGCATAGGTCTAATTTGATGTGACCGCATCGTGCATTCCAGGGCCAAAATTGATGGTTGGACGTCCTTCTATGCGACCGCATAGTACAAACTTTTGGCGAGATTTTGTTTCCTTTTTCGATTGAAACTCTACTTTGGTAACAATATTTTATGCACCCTATATATACCAAACTCGACCAGAACACGGATGAGACCTCATTTTACCTAAAAATCATATATTCTACGTATTTTGGAGGCAAAGAACGAGGCACAATCATCAACCAAAGGTAAATTATACAAGTTTATTGAAGAATATTCATCCATTTTCAATATTCAAGTAAAGAAATTAGATTCCTCCACTTTCTTCATTATTTCTCGATCCGAGTGATGTCTTTTCATTATTTTTTGTATAGTTTAATAATTAAGATGGTTGGTTAGGTTTTTCAATTGTATTGGATGAATGTTGAACCTTATTTTCATTTATTTTAATTCAAGACATCAATTTAGGTATTTCGTGTTATTATTTGATTGATTTTACAAACTCATTGCACTACTTATTGATTGATCACCAATTAAGTAGTTAGTGGATTATTGTAGTGTACGAATGATCACAATAAATCTAGAAGCAGTAAAATCAACATGTATAGTTAGAATTAGGAATAATCTCTTTCACACATGCAATCTTGTTGATAATCTAAACCAAATGCATGACTTTAATATGAATTCGGACTAGAAATATGATCGTCTCGTGTTAGTCATAAGTTGGTGTATCTTGAGAAAGAACATTTAACATATTAGTTTTATCGATTGTCAAAAATGCAAGAATTTACTAGATTAATTATTGAGAGTTGAAACAGATGGAAATAGGAAAATTCACGATTCCAATATAAGCATTCACATATTAGAAAAACATCATATTTATTTATTTTCTTAGAGTAGAAATTAGTATAAATAACAAAACAAAATTCTTTTTTGTCACTACATTTCGAATTTGATAAAAACTATTGAACTAAAAATTAGACACTATTTCTTGTGGGAACGATACTCTTAATTCATACATTTTATTACTTGTACAACATTCCCGTATGCTTGTAGGTTTCACGTGAACAACTGTCATATCACTGACCTTGAGGTGGTCTTTGCTACATTGCAAAAATACAAGATAAAACTCAATCAGACAAAATCTGCATTCGGAGTGGCCTTAGGAAAATCTCTAGGTTTTATGATCATAGACAAAGGGATAGAGGCCAATCCTGACAAGATCCAAGCCATAGTCTGTATGGAACCCCCAAAGAACAAAATGGACATTCAGAATTAACAGGTCGGGTGGCGGCTTTGAACAGAGTTGTGTCGCGAGCAGCAGATAGGTACTTTCCTTTCTTCAAGGTTCTTAGGGGCAACTGAAGCTTTGACTTGAATGAGGAATGTGATTTAACCTTTCGAGAACTCAAAAGAACATTGGTAACGCCTCCAATTCTTACCAAACTAGAGCCTGGTGATACCTTGTCATTATACTTGGCCATTTCTCAAAATACAGCAAGTGGAGTACTAGTAAAAGAGAGTCGAAAGATCCAACGACCCATCTATTATGTGAGTAAAGTGCTTCATGATGCAAAAACTTGATATACATTAGCCGAATAGCTTGTTCTTACCTTGGTCATTGCTGCCAAAATGTTGCGTCAATACTTTCAATCTCATCCAATTTTGTACTCACATATCAACCCCTCATACACATACTTCAGAAACTATACATCTTGGGAAGATTGTCGAAATTGGCGATTGAGCTTGGTAAATTTGATATAGAGTTCAAAACACGGCTCGCAATTAAGGTGCATGCCTGGTTGACTTTATTGTAGAACTTACCCCAAAGTCTCGAGAGCCAAATTATAAAGACCCAAGCAAGACCTTGGAAATTTGGGAAATCTTCATAGATAGAGCATCAAACAGTTTGGAATCATTATCACTAACCCAACTAAAACTGTAGAAATCCAATGTGCACTCAAGTTCGAATTTGAAGCCACTAATAATGAGGAGAGTATGAAGTTGTTATCATAGCTCTAGAACTTGCATGCAACCTTGAGTTTGATCACATCAAAGTTTTCAATGACTCACAGCTAGTGGTCGAACAGATTGAGGGTACTTTTGAAAGAAAAGACGAAAAAATGAGCTTGTATTGTTTGAAGGTGAATGATGTTAGAAGGCGATTCAAGAGTTGCGAAATCTTTAAAATTGCTAGAGCTGACAATTTGAAGACCGACACATTATCTAAGCTCAAGTTCATGGGGATAGATGGGCCAAATAGAACGGTACACATCAAAATGGTAACAACACCTAGCATAAAATAGAAACTAAGTGTCATGGACATTGACCAAGAGCCCTCTTGGATAGACCCGATAATAGAGTTCATAAGTAATGGGCATTTACCATCAGACCCTTTCGAGCAATGGGGAATTGATATTCTAGGACCTTTTTATTTGGCAAGAGGTCATATAAAATTTGTTACGGTAGCGGTAGAATACTTTACTAAGTGGGCAGAAGTAGAACCCCTAGCTGTAATCTCGGAGCCTAAGCTCAGGTCATCATATGGAAGTCCATATATGTAAGTTTGGGATACCGAAGGTACTCATAATAGACAATTGGACAATTCACACTTCAAAAATTTCTGTACCAACCTCGGGATCAACCATCGTCTGATCTCATTCGAGTAATGGCCTTGCTGAAGTAACTAATTGGATCATACTTTAAGATCTTCGAACAAGGATCGGGGATGATAGAGGTAGATTGCCAGATGAACTGCCCTCCATACTTTGGACATATAGGACTTCCCATAAGACAGCAACTGGCGAGACACCTTTTACGTTAACTTTCGGTATTGAAGCAATTCCTATTGTAGTGAGTATTCCTACGATAAGAAGACTTGAGTCCAATTTCTAAGGGAAAACGATCGAACATCTTGACCTACTTGAAGAAATTCAAGAACACATGTCGCTAAGTTACCCTCATTACTTTGGACATATAGGACTTCCCATAAGACAGCAACTGGGTAGACCCCTTTTCTGTTAGCTTTCGACAATGAAGCCACAATTCCTATTGACGTCAGTCTTCCTACAATAAGAAGACTCGAGTCCAATTTCCAAAGGCAAACGACCGAACATCTTGACCTACTTGAAAAATTCAAGAACACAGGTTGCTAAAAGCTACATGTTATCAAAGCAAAGCAGCACGACATTTCAACAACAAGGTCAAATCTAGAAGATTCAGAATTGGAGATTTAGTCCTTAGAAGGGTAGAAGCTGTAGGTCATCCCCTGGGAAAACTTGGACCAATTTGGGAAGGACCCTTTGAAATCATACGGAAAGTAAAAGGCTGAGCATATAGCCTAAAGGATACAACAGGAAAATCCCTCTCAAGGCTTTGGAATGCCGACAACCTCAAGATTTATTACAAGTAGTTGGCCATGCCCTCCCGGTATTTAGATTACTTAGTTTTTGTTCAATTTCTGTTAGGTTAGGCTTATATTCTCTCGTTATTTCATTTTTTAGTTTAGCTTGGGCTTGCATACCCTCAGACTGTTTCCTTTCTCATGTTTATGTGCTTATGTACATTTATATTTAGCGTTCACATTAGCGAAAGGTCGTGTTCCGTACATGCAGCTAATACTTCTAATTAGCATAAGGTCATGCTCCGCACATGCAACTAATACCTCTAGTTAGCATAAGGTCATGCTCCGTGCATGTAGCTAATATATCTAATTAACGTAAGGTCATGCTCCGTACATGCAGCCAATATACCTACCTAACGTAAGAACGTGCGTAAGCACGTAGCTGCTCGTAGCCTTTATGGGCCCGACCTTAATATCTCACAATATCAAAGTATAATTACTTCGAGATCTTGTTGTTACTCACCATTTACTAGCAGGCCTGAGATCCACCTACAAAGAAAAAAATGCTCGAGCTGCACAAATTGAACAAAAAAACTTGAGCTTGTTGTTCAAAATATTGGCCAAGTAATGTGCTTGAACTATATATTAAAAATCGAATATAAACTTGAGCGCTCGCCCAAAATAATGGCAAGTTGTACAATCGATGTAAACTTATAAAATATTGCGGAAGCTCAAGCTTTTTGCCACTAATAGTTCGCAGGCAGCATACACGAACTTGACCATTGAAGCTCAAGAACTACCTAGTGCTCACCATAGATGCCAAAAACTCAAGTTTTGATTGTTCAAGTTAGGAGCTCGACCTTGAGATTGATATGTTTTAAAAGAACAAACATAATTAATAACAAAATGTGTGAAAGACAAAATATCGAGCTAACATTAAAATCAAAAAATAAACCCAGAATGGGCAATGTACTAGTTATGTTTTTCAAAACAAAAAACTATTAAACAAATTTCAGTATAGGGACCTAGTCTAGGTCTGTTGCATCAGCAGGATCACCCCGATTTGGAGTCTTGGCCTCCTTCGTCGTCCTCTTCTTCATTCTCGGAGGTAGAAAGCTCGAGGTCCTTGGCGAGCTCATTAACTGTCCTTAGCTCCTCGACCAGGGACTTCAAGCCATCAGGTAGCTTTGTTCACAAGAATGAATGAGCAAGTCTCAGGCCTAGTGGTAGGAGCTCGAGTCTTACAGTTCAAGTAGTGTCCCGAATTCTTTAGATTTTTTAAACTGCTCCACTGCCTGAGCTCGAGCATTTCCCAACTGATCCTCAAACTCCTTCTTGGTATGAATGAGCTCAAGCTTGGCTTTCTCAGCTTCATCTTTAGTAACTCCCACTTGATCCCGAGCCTTCCTCATCTTGATTTGTACTAGATTATGCTCCACCTCAAGCTCACGAATACGCTTTATGTTTTACTCGTTTTCTTTCTCGAGCTCCTTCAATTTGCTCATGGTGTTCGACCCCTTCAATACCAGGCATTGGGCCTCACTCAATGTCTGAAAAATGCGGACGAGGTTGACATAAGAACGTTTGTTAAAGATGCATAAACATAAGAATTTTTAGATTGAAGTCTTTAGTGTCAATAGCTCGAGTGTTTTCACCCCTTCATCTTGCTCGACCTCATCCATGTACTTGTTGACTAGACTCGGGATGAGAGGGCATCAAGCTTGCTCCTCCATTACCGAGCTCGAAAGAACAACGTCCTCCTCCAAGTCCATGATCTCTAGTGTACCACGAGGAGTGGGGACTCTAACATGAGACCTCGAGGCAGATGGTGGTGGAGGCATCAAGCTTTATCCAGCAACACTTGCAGCTTGCTTGGGAGTGACCTCTCTGGCCCTTTTTTTTCCCTTCGATTAGACATT
The DNA here is from genome assembly GCA_903798345.1 of Fraxinus anomala. Lineage (NCBI taxonomy): Eukaryota > Viridiplantae > Streptophyta > Magnoliopsida > Lamiales > Oleaceae > Fraxinus > Fraxinus anomala. The sequence continues at coordinate 7,492 of CAIGRN010148037.1, forward strand.
TTAACTTCGGGCCTTTAGCCTTATGGTGTACATTTGCAAGAAGTGCGGAAGGATCGAAAGACATCTCTAATTCTAAAAAATACAAGGTATTAGCTCGAGCAATAGTTTGAGATAATAACATGAATAAACAAAAGAGGACGAAGATTGTACCATTGATCATTCTCATGTTGGCAAGGTCGAGGGTGTCATCCTCGAGTAGATAATAATTTTTTGCTTCAAGAGGCTCCTAGTTTTATAACTTCAACCTAACGATTTCTAAAGCCTCGAGGTGTTCTTGACCCTCATTGAATCTATCCTTATCGGGGATTTTCCACCTCAAGCTAAATGGATGGTCTAGATCTTAAGGTTTTACAAAAAAGAAACGCTATTTCCAACCCTAGAGTTAGCTCGAGGTTCTAGGTACCCTGACCCTCCTTTCGTAGATAAGTATACAAAGCAGTTATACCCCGACAGAAATTTCATATTGAAAACCATCCTCAAAAGGTCAACTCTAGCCTCAACCCCGAGGTATCTACATAAAATGAAAAAAGTAAATCACGAGCCTCCACTTATTAGGGTCTAGTTAGCCTGGACAAATGAAAATGAGATCAGGAAGTGGAGGAAGAACAGGTGGAGGGACTACCTAAGCTTGGCCTTAAGGGCATCCCTAAAAAATGTCATCTCTCCCTCTGTAACATCTACAACAAAATTAGTTGGCTCGAGGGCACTAACGCCACATGCAGGCATGACCCTGAACTCTCTAGCCATCCTAATAATTATGTACTTCTTATACCTAGTTGGTTCTTTAGGGAAGGTTAGGATTGCCCCTTTCTCTGGGTGTGAGCTAACAGGCACAGCCATAGGGATAAGAGACGCACCTATGCCCTTGGGGCTCTTAGTGGTCGAGCTCCTAGAAGAATGACTACTATTATCACTCGACCACTGCTATTACTCGACATTATGTTACTTACAAAATGAATAACTTAAAGGCTTAAACACTTACCTCTTAAGGTGGTCGGTCACAAAAACCCACAATGCCCCGAGCTCGAACAGCTTTTACTGGGAGTTGACAGTGAAAAAGTGAAAAATAAGAAGTGAAAAATGGTTATTTATTAGGGTCATACGAGGGTCAAAAGTCATGTAATCCCGACCCTTGGATTCATGCTACGTTATGATCATCCAAGATTATAACTCCTCATTATTTTTAACCTCATCCAAACTATTTACCTATTACAGTTTGATTTAAACTCACATAGGATAGTGATAAAGACTATAGGTGGTTGGATCCTTTTAGGACTCCATCACCAGTATCTATAAGTACAGGATCAACGTTCATTATTTAGGTATGTTTTTACATAATTTCCAGCATATAGCTTTACGCATAAATTCTCTCTCTGACTTAAGTATCGGAGGGACGACGAGAACATACCTCGATGCTTTTGTTTCAGGTACTGAAGATCAGTTTGGGTAACATTCAACCATCGAATTCAAGATTTAACAAGTGCAAGTTTTTGGTAGCATCACTAAGAATGTCATATTTTTATTTCCTAAAAAGAGAGTATAAAAAAATAAACTAAAGAAATCGTAACTAAATCAAGTAATATAAAATTGTTATAAATATTATATTGTTCTACTAGTAACAAAATAGTAAACTCAATGGATTTATAATGGGCAATAGTGGGTAGGAGAGGTTAATATGATTAATCATTTGGAACTTAGTGGACATTCCTAGAATGTGGAGGGATATATTGGTTGACTTGCATGCGTGATATCTGGTTACTTTTTTAGACATATTTACTTCTTCTCAAGTGGGGCACTTCTTGGAAAAGTTGTTGGGTTGGGGACCAGCCTTATCAGACTAAAACTACAATTATTTAGTAGAGCTTTGTACAAAGAGATACTCCGTTTAATTGTATGGGTTTTGTTCGTGCAAAATCCACAAGCGTATGAGATCGTTAACTAATAATATATTAGTTAGTTAAGAGTATCCTCCCACGAAGAATAAACCAAATGAGTTTTACAAATCTGTTATCGAATTCAAATGGACGTGACACAAAAAATGTGGTGGTTTTTTAATTAAATTATGGAATGAGTTTAGTGTTGTTCGGGTGCTAGTAACAATCGACACTCCTATGTCGTTTGAATTTCTTTTCAAAGATAAATCAAACTCTACGTACGACCGATCATATTCTTAGTTAGAATTCATGTGTGGAGATATGCATTCCATCACATGATTATCTAACAAGATTGCACACGTCACAATTGATATTCCTAACTTCTATTGCCGTATGTCAATTATATAGTGTTCTATATCTATTGTGAACTTTTCAACACTACAACAAGCAACAAATTATATAATTGATGATCAAGCAATCAAATAAAACTATAGTCATCCATAAGAACTTGAGAATTTACTAAACTGCTTGTTTTTTTGAATTGGAAATAAACATCCCATGGTCTCATCATCATCCACTAAGTATATAATTTATTCTAACATGTTTATACGTAAATTACACACAAATTTATGAGAAGATATCACCCAAATTGAAGAACAAGAGGAAAAATCCTGAAAAAGACAATTTCTTAGCCTTGAATATTGAATTCAAGCTTGAATCTTCAATATCTCGTTTTAATCTACTTCTCCACTCTTTCTAGATATCTTCTATACATTATATGTGTGTTAGACAAGTTCTTGACGCCCTCTAATAGGTTAAATAGAGGCTATGAGATCATTCAATACAAAGTTGGAGATAAAAAAATGAAACTAAAATTTTACTCTTTCGGGACACCCATGCATACATGACTGGGCAAGCCATTTTGGCTTCCGTTTTTGTAGAGAGGGGTTTTGCTCAGGCAAGGATTGCAGGTCCATGCCTAGGCATGGTTTACTGTTTCGGACCAATTGTGCAAATTGTTCCTTAAACTTTCATACAAATGCATTTGTGTTCTTTTCGATCATTTTTCATTCCGTTGTCTTCTAATCTCGTCTAATTGACTTATAGCGCTCTCCAATCTTCAACATGAGTTCCAGAACAACTTTTGAGTATTTGTATGTGGTCCCTCGAACTTTAAATTTCTTGTAATTTGCCTTTCTTTTGTCCTTTCCTCTAATTCTTCCATTTTCATTGATATTTACCTAGCAAACACAGTTTACATAGAACTAAGCCATAATATATATAAATCTCCAACAAATACTCCAATTTAATGACTTAAATAAGTGTACAAAAACACTTACGAAGTATCCACACTCTTGAATATTTGTTTGTTCTCAAACAAAGATTGGCAGATAGCCCAACGTTGGTCTCATGATTAAAATTTCAGTGTCAATACAATGAATAACTTCAAAATCACATATTTAGAATTAACCTCTACTTATCCAATGCAAAACTTGACATGTGCATGAATATTCATGTTGAACATCATAATTTGGTACTTGGTTCAATTCCTAACCTTCAATGGTCAAATTTCTCCTTTCTTCACTCGTGAAATATACACTCCCTCAAACTTATTCTTTTCACTCCTTTTCAACAAATAAAGATTCTCCTAAATTTTTGATAGATTCAACTCCTAAGATTCAACTAGGCTAATTATCTCTTACCAAAGGTCTAATTTTTTCAAACAAGTGTTTTGGGCTTAACCAAAGTATATAGTGTCTTATTTTTCATGCATTTGCTTTTTCAACTATGATATGCATATTTTGTTTCATGCACTAGTTTAATCCATTTATGAGTTTTTCCTTTTGGGATTTTCAATAGGTACCCCTTATAGGGATCTTTTCTACGGTAGCTTTCACTCATGAATCATGGTAGCTTTTTCCATTTTTCATACTATGATTGGTGACATGCTCATTATTAAACACTCATTACTAAAAATTGACCTCTAGCTCAAGATTTTTACCTAATCTTCATCTATTTGGCCTTATACCATCCACACAAAAGTTTCACACATGGAATCCATATTTATCTCAACGCTTTCCTACTCTAGTTTAATCATTTCCAAACTATCTTGGAATTGGTTCAAGGATCTATCTTACAGTAGTTTTTTCTTGATTTTAGCAACTAAACTCCACTATATTAGACTTATTTTATCATATGAACCGATGCACTCATTTATGATGCAAAACATAAGTCTTGTGCAAAAGTTAAGATAAAGTTTTACACGAATAAGCATCAATCAATCTGGCATGTAACTTTTCCACCATTTCTAGTTGAACACATAGTTCTAATATATACATCATTACTGACGAGATTATCTAACTTAAACAAGCACACAAAAGCAATAAGAACATGGGAAAATGACTTTTTCCGATTTTTTTTCATTTTCTATTACACGAGACACATGCAAAAGAAGTAAAAACAAAAACACTCTATGATAATATTCCATCCCCAAACTTAAAACATGAATTGCACTTTATGTACTAAAATATGAGAATATATATGAAAAAATAAGGCAACGAGGAAAACTAAAGACTTTCTTAGTCAGTCCGAATGTGGTGGCTGAAATGGCATGAAAACACTGGAATTGTGTGGTCCATGTTGCAATTTCTAGTGTTAGTTTGTGTGTTTTTAGTGGTCATATTTCTACAAAAGAAAGAAAAATCCATCAAATTATGGAACTCATTAAAATAAGCTTAAAATGTCTCAACCTATAGGTTGGTACGTTGATGGATATACCAAACAACTAGAAGTAATAAATTTACTAGTCCTATCATCTAGAAAGCATAATAAATAAAAAGGGAAGAAAATTGGGTTGCCTTCCAATAAGCGCTCGTTTATAGCCATTAGTTTGATTTTGGCTATCTGTATCATGAAATTCTGAAGTATGTTTTTTATGCCTTGCTCAATTCGCTTCTTTTGACTTTACTTCACTTTTTGTTGATTCTCCAAATCATTACCTTGTCTCTTTCAATGTGATATGACTTGCTCATTCTATTCAATTCAAACTCAACCATGTAGAATTCTACCTCCTCATCCGGCTTAATCACAAAGTCAATTGTTTGACAATTGATGATATTGAAAGAATGTATGTTAATTACATTTTCATTAATTGCCATTTCTTCGTTTGGTTCTTTTGTAATTACTTTATCATTCCCTTTGTGCTCTTCTTCTCAGATTGAATTGTTCGCGAAAATATGTTTCGAATTTAATTTACCGCAAGTGCACGGTTCGTTGACAAGTAATAAAGTGGAAATCCTAGAATTTCGAGTATCGTTCCCACGAGGATTGATTTGACTTGATTTTTATTATATCGACCTTAACCGAATCTATCAAATTTG
>CAIGRN010148050.1:0-12963 GCA_903798345.1 Fraxinus anomala
CTTATTATACCCACTGGGGGCAACACCTTCTGGTCTGTGGTTCAGAACCAGTGCTTGGGTCATGGAATGTGAAGAAAGGCCTTCTTTTGAAGCCTGTTCATCGAGGGGATGAACTCGTATGGTCTGGAAGTCTGCCTGTTCCAAATGGATTTGGATGTGAGTACAGCTATTATGTTGTGGATGATCACAGGAATATTCTTAGATGGGAGGCTGGAAAGAAGAGAAAACTGATATTACCTAATGGTGTTCAGGATGGGGTGTCTGTGGAACTTCACGACTTTTGGCAGGTACTTATTTTTGCTTCCCTCTATCAGTCTCTCTTTGTGTGTGTGGATGTGAGTGGATTAGGTTTCATGTTACAAACTTACAATTCCTTTAATTACTGCACAGGAGTTCTTTTTGTTTTTGAGGTTGTGGAGATACTACTGAAAACATAATATTACTTTAACACGGGGATAATTTATTCTTGAATATGCTCGTGTCAAAGAATGATCTATTTTTATTAACTTCTTATGATTTTATTCAAGAAACTATAAAGAGTAACATTTTTTCAATTATTTAATGTGGTTACTACTATATAAGAGGCGTGTTAGCTAAATGTTTCTCAAGAAGATCAGATCGAGAAAGATAAATTAGGCCTGAAAAGAATACTTTTAGAAACACCCCGGCTTTAAAGTCTTTTTCATTTTTCTTCTACAATAAGTAGGGAGGACCTTATTTGGTGGTGAGTTATTTTCCTTCACATTCTACCACTATGCCCTTCGGTTGCAGGCTTGCAGCATAAATGACGATTAAATTTGCAATCAAATTCTTACGTTAATGCTATCAATTTAGATTATGTTGTGAACATAATCACCTTGTTTCCTGCAATTTGATCTGACTATTGATAAACACCATTGTTTTTAATTGTAAGAAAACCTCGTTCGGAAAGAAAAAAAGGTGGCGTAGATAGAATGAGTAATTATTTTATGCTTTTCCCTTGTTTAGTATTCATAGTCATTCCTTATGATAAGATCCTGAACCATAAAAATTTACCCCTTCCCCTCACCCTTGAAAAAAAAATATATGATTGATGCGGTCCAAGTTAATAGCTTGTGATTGACATCGTGGAATGAGCCACAAAAAATGATAAGTTCATCTTCTTGCTATCAGATGTGAGTTAGAGTATGTATTTCCTGCAATTTTGAATTTTGACCATATTGCTTAAATTCTTATTTATTTCAAAACTCACGGGAATGATTTGCAATGACATTAACGGTTGGTGCTTAAATTTATCGCTTGTTGGATGTTATCTTGTTTGTCCATAATAAGAAGCTGGTTACTGAATTTATGTTGTATTCATGCAGACTGGTTCCGATGATCTCCCTTTTAGAAGTGCATTTAAAAATGCAATCTTCCGCAGGAGTTGGAATTTAGGAGTGGAGAAACCCCTGGCTGAACTTCAGAATGAATTGAATACGGAAGGTAATTTTGTTCCCTTAATTTCCAAATATCTTCATCTTTCAGATGTGATTGTATTAGAAATGAGAGCATATTCTGGACATTTACTTCGTAGACATGTGATAAACAGATTCAGTCATTGTACAGTTCAGAATTTGCTGCCCAAATATTGAAGAAAAAACATCAGTAAGATCTTGTCGACCTTCAGTTGTATGTTCAGTATTTGTTGCTCTTCAAGTCCAACTGAATCATGTCACTTTTTACGACTTTATGCAGATTTGTGTGATTGGTAGTCCTCTGAAGTTGGGGCAATGGAAGGTTCAGGGTCGACTTAAACTCAATTATATTGGTGAATCTATTTGGCAAGCAGAATGCGTGATGCAGAAGGAAGACTTCCCTATAAAATATCCTTTTAGTGCCATGGCTTTAAGCATAATGCTAGTTGTTTCCCGATTCTTGATTATTCGTTCTCTCTGTATCTGCAATTATGTGAGTGAAAGGGCATGTCTCTCTCTCTCTCCCCTTAACAAATATTTACATACAGGTACGGTAAATATGGAAACGCCGAAAACTTTTCTATGGAAATGGGTCCAAACCGGGAACTTTTTGTTGACTTCACAACTACTCAACCAAAGTATATAGTCCTTTCAGACGGCTTGATGCGAGTGAGGCACTGAAAATAATTTGAGTTCTAAGTGTTTTATTTCTTGATTTGAAGTTTGAACTAAAAAATGGCCCAAATATATTGATTTGTTTGTCAGGAAATGCCATGGAGGGGTGCTGGTGTAGCCATCCCTATGTTCTCTATCAGATCAGATGCTGATCTAGGAGTTGGGGAGTTTCTTGATTTGAAGTTACTAGTGGACTGGTCAGTGCAGTCCGGCTTCCATTTGGTTCAGCTCTTGCCAATAAATGATACATCAGTTCACAGAATGTGGTGGGATTCATATCCGTACAGGTAAACAGTTAGGTTTGAGGTCGCACAGTTAAAACATAAACTTGTTTGGTTGGATATTGTTGTTTCTATTTTTCATTCTCTATTTAGCCAGCATGATGGGTGCTAAATAGTATACAGATACAAGTTGCTATCAATTTTCATTTTCATATCTGATTTTACCTCTATGTTCCGAGTAATATTTATTTTTAAAACTGTTCATGATGCCGCGTGCGCATAATAATAGGAATATTTCCAAAAGGGAACTTCGGCATGACGAACATTGGCACTGCCTCTATCGACTTGATCCATAATAACTTTTTGTTATTACTTCTCAATGCAGTTCCCCTTTTGTAAATTCTTTCTGATAGTACTTGTCATTTGAATTTTATTAAACTAAAGTTTGCTATTTTCCTCTCGGCCATGCCATGCAGCTCGCTTTCAGTATTTGCATTGCATCCATTATACCTGAGGGTCCAGGCACTCTCTGAAAGTATCACTGAGGATATCAAGGTGTGGTTTTCTTTCTACTAGATGATTAAAATATGAAATAGTTTGTTAGTCTGGTGTACAAGCTGAATCAATTTTGTGGCAATCATATAATGTATTACATTTTCTTTCTCATAATGACTCTGTTCTATCTGCAGCAAGAGATGCAGCGCGCCAGAGTACAGCTGGATGGGAAGGTATTCGTTCTCTTTCAATCAATTTGGTTTACACTGTTCATGATGCCCAAAGACACGATATAGAAATTTTCTCTTAAACATTAGGTTTCTTGCTATTTATGAAATTTTTATTTTGCAAATATGCACCATCCTTGTTGATTATCACTGTTACTACTGAACTCACCAATGTAGATTCACCAACTTAACCATCATAACATCTTTGTATTCCATTCACTTCCATTTCCATACAACTGTTGCTTGAATTTCACGTGAAATAAATGCTATCTGTAGTACATACTTGAAGAAGCACTAAATACATGCACACACAATTTATCTTAACTCACACAATCAGGTCCTGACAAAGGAGAGATTCTGGTAAAGATGTGTGTTTTTTCTCTTTCCCTTTATATATGTTCTTTCTGGTATTCCATGTTTAAGATTAATGCATGTTTTGAATATACTGTTCATGCAATGTTATCGTGGTGACGTGGCATCAATAAACAAAAATCTAACATACTAGTGTTGTGAACCAAGGGCTCTACGTCTACGAGCAAAGAGTAGCAGGAAGTAGCTACCTGTTCACAATGTCTAATTTAGGTCGTTTACCAGCTAGTCTTGCAATGGTTGGTCAGTAATGCCAATGTTTTATGCCATTTGCCTGGGATATTATCTTCAAAATCATATATATTTTTAAATATTTTATGAACCTTAATGTTGGAATTGGATGTAAGCTTAATCTGCATGAGTTCATATGTCACCATTGTGTGTCTTTTTAGCTGTTTGAAATGGCCACGTATTGAAATTCTGTAAAATTGTGTAATGAATGGAAAACGTGCTCGAAAACTTATTCAGATCGTAACCTGCATAATGTTTTCCCTTTATCCTTGCAGGATGTAGATTATGAGGCCACCATGGCTGCAAAACTTACAATCGCCAAGAAAATATATTCTCGGGAGAAGGAAGCAATACTAAGTTCAACATCCTTTCAGAATTTTTTTTCAGAGAATCAGGTTATAATAGTTTAGCATAAATATTGATGTAGTGATTTCAGTATTTATAATTCTGGTCAATTGGAGTTTTTAAATACGGCCACTCTATATCTGTGAGAAAGAAAAGATCTTACTAAGCAATTAATTTTATTCCAGATAGTCATTAATTCCTTAAGCGTACTTATTTCGAAGCATCTCTTTTTATTGGCAGGATTGGTTGAGGCCCTATGCAGCCTTCTGTTTTTTACGTGACTTCTTTGAAACATCAGATCACAGCCAGTGGGGTCGATTCTCTCTTTTCTCACAAGATAAGGTATCTCCATTTTTTATTTTTTAATTTCTTGGTCTTTTCTCTCATATTCTTTAATGGAAGCAGGAGCTTCAGTTCTGAAAGGTTCACATTTATTCTTAACATTAACGTGTTAGGTACTGACAATTATCTTGCCATATTTTCAGCTTGAGAAGCTTGTCTCGAAAGATAGCTTGCACTATGATATAGTTTGCTTTCATTACTATATCCAGTACCATTTACATATGCAAGTAAGTAATAACTCCTACCTGTTGTGTGTGTTTTTTTTGCCAAGACTTAAAACACTTGGTAATCATGTTGATCAACAGTTATCAGAAGCTTCTCAATATGCTAGAAAGAAAGGAGTAGTTCTGAAGGGGGATTTGCCCATTGGTGTTGACCGAAATAGTGTGGATACTTGGGTCTATCCAAATCTGTTCCGCATGAACACCTCAACTGGGGCACCTCCTGACTATTTTGATAAAAATGGACAAAATTGGGGATTCCCAACTTATAATTGGGAAGAAATGTCCAAAGACAATTATGCTTGGTGGCGTGCTCGTTTAACGCAGGTTGGTCAGTAACTTGATGATGTCTCCTTGTTGCTCTCTTTCAAAACTTCCTTCATCTTTAGACAATTGTATAATTCTAAATTATCTGGCCTTCTGGCTTGGTTAACAGATGGCCAAGTACTTCACTGCTTACAGAATTGATCATATATTGGGTTTCTTCAGAATCTGGGAGCTCCCAGATCATGCAGTGACTGGTCTATGTGGAAAATTTCGACCATCTATTCCTCTAAGCCAGGTATGCCCCTTGTCTTACTCCTTCATGTACTTGTCTTTTGTTTTTTTCTTTAGTTATTGATGCTATATGTTTAGCCCAATAGGCAATCATACTCACTTCATATGTCTGAAACTAATTGTTATTGTAGGAAGAACTTGAAAGAGAAGGAATATGGGACTTTGATCGTTTGAGTCGACCATACGTTAGGCAGAAGTTTTTAGTGGTAATGAGTTTTTCCATACTTCGTTTTGTGCTGATTTTCCTCTGTTCACTCTCTTGTAAAGAAATTTTGAAGTCATCGTTTCTGTGGCTGCTCATGTTTCAGGAGAAGTTTGGAGCTTCCTGGCCTATAATAGCTTCGAACTTTCTGAATGAATATCAGAAAGATCATTACGAGGTGATATAACATTTTATTTTTATTTCTTGACTATAACCATGTTTGCTTCTGATGAATGAATCATCTCACTGTAGTGTCCAAAAGTTTATTTCGGCAATCTCTTAAATAATGTGTACAATGGTCTTGTGTAGGAGATTAATCATTATTTTATGTGTTTCCCAGTAAATAGCGTGTTGTTATATTATATTAGAAGTTTTTGCAGAATTAGATGTCAAGTATCTAAAGGTTGTCATCGATATTCCAATATCTGTGTCTAGCCACAGTGGCTCAATTGCTGAGTTGCAAAACTGTTTAAAAGGCCTTTACTTTTTCTGTTATAACAATATTCAACATCAATTATAAGTCGAGTGTTATCCTTCCTGAGTTAACTTTTAGCCAGACACTCATACGTCCCAATTCTGCATACTAGAAAATTCTAGTTTAGGAGCAAATCAAGTTTACTGGTGATCAAATTTTCCTGCTGCATAGTTAAAATTATGAAGAGGTAGAAGAAGCACTTCGACTATCAAGCAATTCACTTACTTTATGTGATTTATGTAGTTTAAGGAGGACTGCAATACTGAAAAGAAAATAGTGTCCAAGCTGAAGTCATGCATAGAAAGATCCATGTTGTTAGAGAGCGAAGCACTTCTTCGGAGCAACCTCTTTGATCTTGTGAAGGCAAGTGTAAATCTAGAAAGATGCTTCGAGTTATCAATGCTTATTGTGTATGCTTTCACCATCTTCATCTTGGCTGACACGAATGTACGCAATGGGTTTTTTACCTACATAAAGATACTGACCAGTATCATTAATTTAACTTTCTATTGTATTAATAGTAATTAAGCAAAACAACGATATTGAACGAAAAATAAAAAAATATGGAACCTCAATTAATCTAGTGCCATGACTTCTGAAGTAATTTTTATTTTTTCAATTATATGAGAAAGCTCGTCAGTATACTTCAGTTGTTTTTTCCCACGGCAGAATATAGTCCTCATCAGAGATCCAGAAGATTCAAAAAGTTTTTACCCCCGTTTCAATCTTGAGGATACGTCAAGCTTCAGTGATTTAGATGAGCACAGGTACCTAAAATATTCATATTTTTCGGATATCAAAATGTGTCCATTTTGTTAGAGAAAATAATGTGACAACATACATTAAATATATTGTGGTTAAGATTATTCCTTTTTCTTTTTTCCCATAATTCACTACTTTCTATGTGAAAGATCTGCTTTGAATAGCCAATACCACACAATGTGCCATTTATCATTGCTGTCCGTTGATGCAGCAAAAATGTTCTGAAGAGACTATATTATGATTACTACTTCCATCGGCAAGAGACTATGTGGCGTCAAAATGCATTAAAGACATTGCCTGTTCTCTTGAACTCTTCAGATATGCTGGCTTGTGGAGAAGATCTCGGGATGATTCCTTCCTGTGTTCATCCTGTATGACATTACTCTGGTTTTCAATTACATTCATGCCATTGCTAATTTCAAGTGGATTTGTAAGGTTGTTTTGTGTTTGTCTGACACAGGTCATGCAAGAGCTTGGTTTAATAGGATTACGCATTCAACGTATGCCAAATGAACCTGATCTGGAATTTGGTATTCCTTCTCAGTATAGTTATATGACGGTAAACCATTTATTCTAATTTGTTTCTGTTCATGTCATCCTTTTGCTTTTATATCTTTTTTAATAAAGTACCTTCCACTCAAGAATCTCGGATACAAGTAATGAGAACCATAGTTGATGAAGCAAAAGGTCCTTAATGAAATTATCGTTCTTGCTTAATCTATTCTAGGTATGTGCTCCATCGTGTCACGACTGTTCCACCCTGCGTGCTTGGTGGGAAGAAGATGAGGAGAGAAGACAGAGATATTTCAAGAATGTGGTGGGATCTGATTTGTTGCCACCTGATCAATGCACTCCTGAAATTGTGCACTTCATTTTGAGGCAGCACTTTGAAGCTCCATCAATGTGGGCAATTATTCCCCTTCAGGTACTTGGATCTACAAACTGTGCTTCTGCACATGTTTGGCTAAGCTTAAAAAGCTTATAAGTAAAAACTCTACAATAAATAATTTTTTTGCTTTTGGTCAAAGTAGGAAGTAAGTTATTTTGACAATAATGTTAGGGTTACTTCTAAATAATATCATTTATTTTAAATTAGTAGTAAGAACAGAGAAAGTCGTCTAAACATGTTTTGAAACATGAAAATAACTTCTTCTTTTCAAGCTTAGGATGACATATGGTTGGCTTTATCGAGGAAGAACATATTACATATTATGCATCCATATGCCTGTTTAATATTCCTACAAATTTTAAAGGACTTGTCATGTTTTTGCGTAACAAACAGGATCTGTTAGCGCTGAAAGAGGAATACACAACACGCCCTGCAGCAGAGGAGACGATTAATGACCCAACAAATCCAAAACACTATTGGCGATATCGTATGTGCATACTACTTTTTCATACTTTATATTAACTTTATGTTGCACGTTTGTATTTGTTTCCCATTTTAAATTATACCAATTTTCTTTTGATCCCTTTTCCATGCTTAATGGGCTGCCTCCCTATTACTCAGGGGTACATGTTACTGTGGAGTCCTTGCTCAAAGATAAAGATCTTATCACCGAAATCAAAGGTTTAGTTCGTGGAAGTGGAAGATCGTACCCTCCTTTAGACGAAGTTGAAGCAAGAACTGATATGGAGAAGCAGCCCATCGCCAATGGGAAACAGAAAGTTGCATTGGTAAATTAGCAAAAACGGTTTCCTAACAAGGAAGCAATAATAGTCTTACAGATTATTGATCTTCAGATTTCCCCCGAAAGTCACTCCAATGGAACACTTCACCGGTCGAATTTCCTCAGGTAGATGAATGTAATTCGATTAGAATTTCAAGATTGATATATTTATTGCTTTGTAATAAGCTCTCTCTCAGAAGTTGGAATGATTTTATTTCCCACAGCCCAAAAACATGCATGTCAAAAAAATACAGTTCAATAAATGCTGAAAATTATTGTACTGTTATGTTGATTCCTTGTTTTGAAGTTAAAACATAAAAGTTTATTTTTTATCTTTATGAATAATTCTATATACCACTTATATGCGATCTTAAGTGATAAATCATTTAAATGTGACGCATGTTTTTATCAAGTCATCTATCAAATAGTAATACTTTAATGTCATATAGAGTAGAGTAGTGACGGGTTTAAATAGCATTATTCATTCCAAATGTGATCCTTGTTATTTAAAAGAAGATTGTTTGCTCATTTCCATTGATGCGTTTTATCGTAAGTGGATTTCCGTTGACGAGAAAGTTACTTTTGTGGATAAAGCTGTGTTGGAAAAGCGAAACCTTCCACTCTACGAGAAAATTTCTAGTACTCTCGAAATATGAAAAATTAGTACTTCCTACCACTATTAATTGATAGGTATATAAAATTAACGTGTGGACATGCTTTAGAAATACCCTTGTGTTTTCAAAAGTTAATTTGTGAGTGCATTTAATCAAGTTTAACTAGTCAAATAGATATTTTATCAACACATTTTATAGACCAACGGGTATATAAATATGACCACTTTTAATTTTTTTTGGGCAAATATTACCATTTTATGTACATAGAAATGCACCAATATATTGATATATGTTTACTTAATACTATGGGATTTAGCACGAGGATCGGACATTCTGAGATCTGTTTATGATTGTCAGTATATTTAAATGTCGAGTTTTTATTTTTTTCACTTTTTTTTATTCTTTTTGTGGTTAATTAGGGATGTCTTTTCTTTTTTTTGATCTCACGATACAAGAAGTCTGATTCCGTCCCTGAACGAGGTCAATATTTTTAAAAACGTAAGCAGAGCATCCCAACCCCGTCTTCTCAATTATCACAGACAAACAAATATATAACTATATACATCCACCGGCCACCTCCATAGTCACACCACCTTTCCCTTCCATCCCACCCAACCATTCATCCTATACGAAAGTCAGATCTGGTTTACTTCATGAACCTGCACTACCACAACTAATTTTTATGGTTTCCTTTTTACTCCCCAACCCACTAGAAACCTGAATTCAATAAGACGTTGTTGACTAAAATTGACGTGACAATAATAGATCACCTTAAGAAGAGAATCTTAGCAATTTAATAGTGTTTAATTTGCTAGAATGCTTTTGAAAGAGGAAATTTCTATTCAGTAATATTTTTGTAGTGTCTTGTTAGAAACTATTTAGCTCAGCCTTTTGTAAGTGAATCATTGCCCTTATTTATAAGCCTTCGATAAGACCTTGTAAACTCTATATTGTCAAGCTACAATATCTGATCTCAAATTGTGAGCCATCATCCTGCTTCATATTTAATTGGATGCTAAGTTCGAATGGCTAGGCCATCATTTCACCTAGGACATAGAAAATCACGACTTTTTTTGATTCATACAAGGCGAGAACCCGCATCATTAGATGTGACACTTGTTTTCTTCTATTTGATTGTTGTTGCAGAGTTGCTGGCTTCATTGAGCGACATCTTTTTAATTTGATCATGATGGTGTTTCCTGATAACGACGAACTCTTGGTCGAGCTAAGTGGATGGGCCTTTGGTTCAACCTCTTGTTGTGACTTGGAGGCTTTAGAATTTAGATCTTTCTAATCATTCTTTGATGTGGGCACGAGGCATTCATGAGTTCGGACACCAATAGACCTCAAGCTCACTAGTCAAAGGCTAGACTCCGATCGAATGTTGAGATATAAGTTATCGAAATGTCAAGATATGAGTTGTCAAAATATCGAGAAATTAGTTCTCTATATTCAACGGGATATGTGGGCCCTTTTTAGCCCAAATTTTTTTGGGAAAATAAGTTTTGTAATAGTAATTTTTTTAAAGAATATGTGATTAAAATGTAGAAATTTTTTTGGGTTTACGCGTAAATTATTTTATTGAGAGAATGTGTTGTTGAAAATAAGTTTGAGAAAAATTAGGGGTTGTTCTCTTTGTGTTTCAGTTTTGAGTTTTGAGTTCATTTTGTGTTTTGTGTTGTGTTTTGAGTCCGTTTTGAAATTGCTAAAAATACGTTCTTTTTGTCATTTTGAAAAACTGTTTTTACAACATAGAAATGGAAAACGCGTTTACTTTAAAATTTTNTAAAAATGGAAAACGCGTTTACTTAGAAATTTTGAGAATACTTTTTTAATAATATTTTATTCAAAAAATCTGATTATTCAATAAATTTTAATAGTTTAATATTACTATAGTATTAAATAACATATAAAATTTGAAATTGGTGAATCTTGAAATATTTTTTTAAGATATAAAAAACACAACCTAAATTAATATGTAGCAAGTTCTTATTTTTGTCCTTGTACGTAACTTGTGACAAGAATTAACCAGCATCAAGTAATAACCAAACCTAATCAAGTTGCAAAAAATGAGACTACTAATCTTATGTTGACATGGCAATAAATATTTTGAAATCAATCTTATCGAGTTCATGTTAGTTTTCACAATTCTTTTCAAACCAGAGTTCAAAAAATGCAATGATGCATCAACATTGGTCTATTGCAATATATCTTTTCAAACTAGAATTCAAGTTTCAATCTCTCACAAAATAAATTAACTAAAAGTAAAATACAATTACACTAGAATACAAGGATAAATGTGGATCTAAATTTACGAATCTCTCAACTTCAATAATCTACAATATCGACTGATTTGAGAAACTGACTGACGTTGTCTTCAAACGCTATATGCAGCAATTGAAGAAACTCTATCCCACATTGCCACTAGCCATTTTTAAGTCTTGAGTTAACTTGATAAGTGCTCCGTCTTGTCATCAATGGATTCCAGGGAGTGCAGCACCTTTCTTTGGTTTTCCTTCAACTTCTTCATCATCTTTGATAGCTCGAATAAATTCAAAAAATGCAATGATGCATCAACATTGGTCTATTGCAACATATCTTTTCAAACTAGAATTCAAGTTTCAATCTCTCACAAAATAAATTAACTAAAAGTAAAACACAATTACACTAGAATACAAGGATAAATGTGGATCTAAATTTACGAATCTCTCAACTTCAATAATCTACAATATCGACTGATTTGAGAAACTGACTGATGTTGTCTTCAAACGCTATATGCAGCGATTGAAGAAACTCTATCCCACATTGCCACTAGCCATTTTTAAGTCTTGAGTTAACTTGATAAGTGCTCCGTCTTGTCATCAATGGATTCCAGGGAGTGCAGCACCTTCCTTTGGTTTTCCTTCAACTTCAAGTAGTAGAAACTATCGAGCTTATTCCAGCACAGCTAACAAAGGATAACTTATTGTGGTGAGTACCCAATTCCCTATCAATTCGTTTAGGAATGGCACATTGTGTACATCAATTTGCCAAGCAACCGCTGCCCCCGCACTCTGTACACCCTTGTAGAATCCAGTATACCTAGAACATGTGTATTAAACAAGAATTAGACTAGTATGAAATTGACCAAGTTCTATAGTTTACAATCTATGTGTCGATTCCATACCTGCTAAGGATCTTAGAATCATCTGCCAAGGATCCAATAACCCAGTAGACCATGCTTTGGAATATGACATCAAGCAATCCATAACTAAAATACAACATAAATGGCCCTGCAAAATCAGTATGATCCTTGAAATCCAGCTTGAGTGTCGGCAAATCATGACGAGAGTAATGACGTTGTTTGGCCAATCCCCCACCCCAAATAGTCGTACTGAACACAGCCACAACTCCAATACCAACCAAACCCCTTGTCCTCCTACTCTTAAAGCTGAAATCCATTATGTACCTAATAAAAACGGAGCCCACCATCTGTGCATCCCAGTAAAATACATTATTTAACCCCCTAGTCCTCAAATTAAACAGAACCCCATTAACATTAGTAAATTGGTAACTATAAAAAAAGTTACGAGCCCAAGAGGCAGGCACCATGAGCAACATTTTCCAATTAAGGTACAGTTTTAGAATCTCAACCAATTCGACTGCCACACAAGAGTACTTAATATTAGTACACTTTGTGCCATCATCACACACGACACGACTAGGGTGCAAAATTCCCAGTGATATAACTGTTCCAATGGACATGATAACCATGAAACCAATATAGGTACCATCATTCACTGAAACAACATCAGCCCTATGATAATTCAATATGAAAGGAATTAAACCACCTATGACACCCCTCATTTAACCTGCAAGTATTAAAAACACAACAATGTGTGCATAATACACAAACACACCCAAAGTTAATACTGGAAGAACTCCAAACAATCCTAAGGTTTTGACACTGCATCGGAAGCTACCCCAATTATACTCACAGTCAACTCAATTCTATGCCAATTCACTATGAAAATCCAAACAATCACCTCATTTTCCCTCCGCTCAAGTCCATCTTTTAAATATGGCCCAGCCACAAACACACAGCCAATTGTTATCCATCCTCTAGACAATAACCAAATTC
>CAIGRN010148057.1:0-23605 GCA_903798345.1 Fraxinus anomala
TTTAATTGTTAGCGATAATCTGCGCGAAACACCATTCAATCCATTGTCAAGAATCAGCATAACCAAAGAGTGTGTATTTACAATTTGAACAATCTAAATTGTGTTTTTCAAACGCCTCTTCACATAGACAAAATCATTTCTCATCCAAAAGCAAGTTACGTGCACGGTTTTAATAAGTAAGTGGCATCGAGACTCGAGGTCCTGATTTTTGTGCACTTGTATCAAGCTAAACCACCTTCTCCTAGAGGAGAAAATTTTATTTATTTAAATTGTCTCTTCAACATGTAAGGCAAGGAATATTTTTCTAGCATTGATAGTATTATTATTATTATTATTATTATTATTATTATTATTATTATTAAATTGTAAATCATTTCTGAATTGAAGAGGGGTGATGAAATTTTAGTTAGGAATGAGAAAGTAAGAATCATAGACTTAATTAGGTGAAATATTTAGTGCAAATAATTACATATTTATTGCATGACGCCATCAGCTACTCACATAATTGACTATAGTTTTCACTATCATTGTATTATTATGGTAATTAATGGCTATAAGTTAATAACTTACTTCATAATCATTACTTCAACCACTTCCGAACCAAACTATTTTATCTTGCACTCTTGCAAGTTAGCAATTATGTCATGTTACGTATCTACATTTTTTTCCAGGTAAAATGGAGGATTTTTTCACAGACATCTACTAGTAATTGAAAGCATAGAATTGGAATATCGATATGTACCGTTAAACATTATGCTTAACACTTTGGGTCCAATGATGCAACCCAATTAGAGAGCCCAATCTAATATAGTGGAATGTAACCCGGTTGCCTTTTTCTATTTTTTGAGCATTCTCGCCTTTTGCTGAAATGCAATTTTGGTTATTAATTTTAAAGGCTATGACCATTTGGAATTGGTGCAACCGTTGGATACTTCTGACATTATTTAATTATTTGGCTTGACTCCTCATTTGCTAGATAATTCGAGATATTTTTCAAGAGTTTTCTCTTATTTTTGCTCTCTGTATTCTCTCTCTGAAAACTTTTGGTTTTCGTTTGTAATCGGTTGGTTCTAGATATTTTTGGTGAAGTTTAGTGTAGATGGCTTTGTAATTGTGGTGATTCTGTTCTTGGTCGAACAGTAACCTTTGGCTACTTCTTGTCATCGGTCGAGATTTTTTAAGAGAAGAAAAATTAGGTCTAATGGCTAAATTCGTTTGAATTTTGTATTGTGACTCTTGTATTGATTAATCTTAATTGATTTCTAGTGAATTGGAGCGATAACCACTTTAATGGATATTCAGCGTGGTGATTAATCTTTTTTTGGGGTAAATATTCGAATTTAAGGGCGAAAAATCTTTGGTGTTCTTTAATTTTTGTTATATACTTGGTGTCATATGGGACAGTTTATACCAACATGTACGAAACAAGAATAGTCAATAAAAGAGAAGACAGAATTGTACGTCGAACAATTAGGAGAAAACATTCTTTTTAACCCCCCAAACCTAACAATTATTTAAGCATTAATATCAAGCAATATGTTCCACTTTTTATCAACCAATCAGCATGTAGACCACATTATTAATTTTCCCTATTAAAATTATAGACACATAATGAGTCTGTTTTTAATATTTTCTTTTAGGCATTGTTGGAATTTTGCTATAAAAAGATTAAACTCATTATTCTTGTCCCAAAGACTGATTAAGACAATCTTGTTACTATCACCAAACCAGTTCAGGTTGGCGCACGAGACAAATACCGACTAGGGTAACTGAGAAATTAATAGAGCATAAAAAACTTTACCTTCAAGCTTTACATTTTACGTACATGTATTTAACACGTTAATACTACATGTTTACAATATTCACCAACATCAACTAGCTACATCGACTCTACTCCCATGCATGTTACAAATAGTTATTAGTCGTATTATTATCTTTCGACTCGATGACTACGAAATCAAGAGAAATCCTGTTTATAGATTTCCATTGGCCCTCAACCAGATCGAAGAGCTGTCATTTGCTGACAAGAAAGTAAAAGCCCTCTTTGGAGTTGAGGATCAACGACTAACCACCAACACATGAATCAACTCCCTCTTTTGCGCCCTAGGTCTAGGGAAAGTCCCTTAATCCATGGAATCCCTTTTTACACCAAGTGACACTCACCCTTCATGTTCGAGGCTATTGGACGCACAAGGGGTGACTTATCAATTTTCCTTATCCTCGTCACAATCCTTAATAAAATATTTGGTATATTAAATTGAAGACAATTAACTAATTATCATAATTGATAAATTAATTATATCACACGGACTCTTTTTTCTAATTCAATCGAGATAGATTTGGACAATTCAATAAAAAAAATGGTGCAAATATATTGATTTAAAATAGAAATTAGTGACATCGTTATTTCATAATCATTAAAATGAGAAAGCATGCATAAAACATACTCGAATGGTGACTTTACGTCCTAGCAAAGTTTCTTCATGCGAACATCAATGCTACAAATTCAACTCCAAATTATTAGTATTGACACGATTTCCACATATATTAATTAAAAAAAATGGTTTAGTATATCAACTCAAACGATAAGACGACAGATAATATTTTAAATTTTTATTTACAAGAGTTAAGGATAGACTAAAACTAATTAACATTTTGTCTGTCTTTTTGGATCTTTCAATGTATTTATTTGTCAATGAACTAATGATAATGTAATCCACGCTAAATTATCATTAAAAATACGGTTCAGTCTATGGTTATCTGATTGATGCCTTGTGTTTCAACAATCAAATATTAAATTACATGAAATTATAAGCATAATTGTCGTGTTTGGTAATGTTATATGGTTTAATTAATGATTAGTATTATAATTCAACGAGTTGTCATCCACTTTATATGTTAGTGATTTTATTATCGAATATAATTAAATTCAAATTCAGTGATGAATAGAATATATACACTACTAATTATTGATATAATGATTCGACAATTCAAAATACTTATGAATTAACTTGTCACACGAGTCTGATCTCATATTCAATCAGGTAAAGATGCATCAATCCGATAACCAATTCAAAATGTCACGAAATCCAGTTCTTTGGGGTGACAGAAGGAACGTACCATTCGAACCATTTCTTTTTTCATGTTTTTCCCCAACAAAACACCTCAATAGTCAAAAGTATATCGGTTTTTTAATGTTCAAATTAGTCATATTTATTATTATTATTGACTCGTTATTGGATATTTATTGCAATTAAGTTATGCCATTCATTTTTGTTAAATTAATAATACAATAATGTCAAACACTTTAAAACTTTACAATGAATAATATTATTTCGCATTAAGTTTAGATGACATTAAATGATAAAAATTAATTAAATCGATTATATATTTTCTATATTTATTGATGACACTGGTACTAGATAGTTACTATTGTGGAAATTTAGTGGCCTCTAATGTATTTACCCTATTTGTGACGCGTATGCATGCTTTTTCACAACGATATATATCGCACAAACTGATCCCCACAGTTACGGTCCTTTCAGCCAAACCCTCTCCCCCTCCCTCTCCTTTCACAAATCACGTACACACAATCTCAAATCATTTGTAACCAGCGAATTTATCCTCTTTTTTTTTTATCATTTCCACACCGTTTTTCAACCATTTTCATTTGATTTTACAAATATAAACCAGGTTAACAGAGAGTTTTGAGGGAAATTTTGAAGGGTATTTGAATTGGGTATACCTTGAACATGCAGACGCGTGGGGTGGTATCGTTCTCGCCGAGTTCCGGTAGCTACAGTAACAGTAAGCTGACAGAAGTGGGGGCTCGAGTCGTTGAAGAATTGAGAGAAGAAGAAGAGAATTCTGAAGATTTCTATGGAGGAGAATGTTATTCCCCACAAAACATAGAAAAAGAAGATAATAGTGACGTTGAAGATGAAAATGAAGATTTTGAGTTTGCGTTTGTGACAGGAGAATCTCAAATTTCTTCTCCGATTTCAGCTGATGAAATTTTCTGTAACGGACAGATCCGACCCCTTTTCCCCATTTTCAATAAAGACTTATTGCTTGGAAACATGAACCTTGAGCGTCAAAATTTTAGCATAGAAAATTCGGGTTCGTTTAAGGGCTCGGGTCGGAAGATTCGGCTTCCATTGAAAAAGCTTTTTATTGAGGAAAGGGAAGCGGCGTCGTCAGGCTCGTCTTCAGAAGCCGACGAGCTCGACGGCGTGCCGCCAGAAACCTACTGTGTGTGGAGACAGAAGGCTCCGGCGGAGCGGTGTAATAAGAGCAATTCCACCAGCTCTTCAAAACGGTGGCGGTTTAGGGACCTTCTGCACCGGAGCCAAAGCGACGGCGGTAAGGACACTTTTGTCCTTTTCACTCCCAGCAAACAAAAGGAAAATGTGAAAATTAAAAAGACAGAAACACCGGTGGATGGCGGAAAAGTGAAATCGGCGGCGGCGGCACAATATTCGAAGAAGGGTGGAGATCGTCGTAAATCGTATCTGCCGTACAGGCAAGATCTGGTGGGGTTATTTTCTAATGTAAATGGTCTGAGTAGGAATTTACAGCCATTTTAATAATTTAATCGTGATTTTATTCCATTTGATTTCCCTTTAAATTTAGATTAATTGAGTAATATGCACATCGTTAGCTTTGTGCTTTGAGGAATTTAAATTGGTTTGTTTGTTTAAAAGTTGTATGTGTGTACAAATTAAAACTTGAATTTTCTTTATAATTAATACTAAATATCTATGCATTCGACAATTCGTCATATATAAAACATTTGAAGAGTCGAGGATGACTTCTCACTAATACGCTAAAAGAGACTAACTACGATATTTTTTTTTTTTTCTATAAGCAATTTTGCTGTCCCATTCATTTCCTCCTTGTGATCAATTCGTCTCTATGCCTCACAAACCGCGTTCCTTTTCCTTTTTCAAATTGCAATCCTCCTTATCTATGTAGTCTTTTCTTGTCTACGCGTTAGTACTTTAACTATTTAAACATTCCTCACGAGTCTGGATAGTGAAAATTTACAAGAAATGACAAGCTTGATAGCGAGTGGGTTGGTATAGAAAAAAGACGATTTTAGGAAAAAAAAACAACGATAATATTTTTTTTTAATTAAATAAATTGAAAGCACCGAATTAAACTTTTCTAGATGTTTGTAGTCTTCTATGATTCTTCTAAAACATGGATAGCTTGTGACGATGTTTTCTTTTGTGACACTACTCAAAAGGAGCCCACATGCTCAAGCTTTTGAAATTATTTCGTATCATTCACATATTAAAATCTGGTTTTCACCAAAAAGTTATTGTAAAAGGAAGAAGAAGAGTATTGAGCTCGTTGAAATTGTAAAATAATTAATTGTTGGAAAAATAATTAAAATATTTACGCCCCAATTTTCTTGTGGAAAGTAGAGTTTTCATATTATTAATGTGACATAAGATACTTTTTGCAAAACAAACAAAAGTAAGAAAGTGATAGCAATTGGCAAAAAAGGAAAAGAAAAATAAAAAAGCAGCTTTTCTTTACCAAGTCAATCAAGATATTTGGAAAATAGTTGAGCAAATCAAACTGCCCTCACTTGGATTAAACATTGTATAAAAAATTTTCGATTCATTGTATTGAACACAACATTATAGTACAATGAATAATATGTTAATTACATGTCATTTTTTAATACTAAAGATGTGCTAAGTTGTGAAGTCTGAATTTGTCGTTATGTGGAGTTAGTACGTTGATACTTATAATTTCGATATTGTCCTAATTTAACTTATAAACGGTAATCGTCATTACAATTTTGTGAGATCATCATTAAAGAGAGAGAGAGAGAGAGAGATGTTAGAGAAAACAAGTTGTGTGAGTTTTCTCTTGTAAACTTATTTTTATCATAGTGAATTATTTCAACGATCGACGAGGACGTAATCTCACGTCAATATGGGTCTTTATTAATCTTAAGTGTTCTTGTGAGTCTATCTAACTATAATTTTATTGCTACTAGTGATATAAAACTAAGTTTTTAATTCTCAACGCAATATTACATAATCTATTTACCAAACACGGGCATAAGGACATATTTATATATACTATCTACGTCCCATAAAAATATAATTGTTTCTATTTTACACGACTTAATAAAATGTAATTAATATAGTTTGAATTATAATTTTTTTTCTAATATAAATTAAATAATGATTTAAATAGAATTAGCTTATATTTGTTGACAAAAAATCCAAAAATAACCCTCGGGGAAGGAAGAAATAATATAGTACAATTCAAATGAATGGAGACAGATTTTGGATGTCATTTGGAGGGTTGTCAATTTGTTACTGTCTTGGTCTTGGTCTTGGTCTCTGTCTTGTGACAATATTTTCATTCCAATCCAATCCAATTCCACTGCAAAAGTTTCCAACACACTTTGGAAAATGGGCAAAGTGAAATTCTCTCCTACCTCTTTTTAGTATGGCTGATACCATTGGCCCCATCACATCAACAATTTTTTTTTTTTTTGCTTGAAACTAAAATAAAATATCTTGAAATCCTCGCTAGTTATATGTAAAAAATCGACTCTTGACTCTTTATTTTTTTGAGTCAATGTCCTAGTCGATTTAAAATATTGATATTAGTACGTTTAGTTATTCTTTAATTTTTTACAATATAACCCACTAGTAATGTTGGATCATTACTTTCAATATGAACATCAAACGACGTTGAAGGAATTTATAAACAATTTAATTTATTAATATATATAAATGATTTGTGAATAAGTAGATAGGGTTTATGAGTTCAATGAAAAACGTAAATAAAAATAAAATTTACATAATTCTTAATAGTGGGAAAGTAATTCCAATTTGATTTATTGAATAATGCTCGCATCCCTATAAAGGGGGGCAAGGATAAGTGTAAGAGATAAAGCATTTTGAATGTGTTTTCACATCTTCACTTTTTCTTCTTTTCAAGTCGACAAGCTACATAAAATATGACCATATTTCTTGGAGCCATAACCAGGGCTGGAATTTAGGTTTTTCAATTTCGACTTGAATTTTAAATATTGAACCCTCCAAGTCTATTTGCTCATTCAGAATATAAAATATGATGAATTTACTCGACTTACAGCAAGACGAAAACACAACACTTTCTTGTACAAAAATAAAATAAAATAAAAATTCAGCGATGCAAAATCTGATTGCCGGATGACAATGTCGAGTCTACCTTAAATCCTTAATCAATTCGATTGACTCAATCATTACTAAAAAGTGTAATAGGCTAACTCGTGAAATATATCAACTATCTAAAATGAAATCGAATAAGTAAAATAGAAATATTACTTACAACTCTCGTAGAAAATATAGCAAACAACTATGCCGACTTTTGTGGCCTTTGAGGTATTTTTTACCAGATTGAAGAGGGACATTGGTGGTCTGAAACTAAAATTAAATTCTCGGGAAGTTAAATGTAGGCCTACGCTAGTCGATCAATGCTAGCGCCAATGTCAATCCAATTCCAATAGGATAGAAATTCCTGCAATCACTAATTGAAACTACCTGTTTGGTGCACATTTTGAGTTCAAGAATGTATTTTTTTTGTTTGATGTGATGGGAAATATGTGTTAAAAAAGAAGTAAAAAGTTATTGATGTGATGGAAAATATTATTTTATTGAAAAATATGTAAAATATGAGATTGAAGTAAAATCTTATTGGGTTAGAAAATGGGTTTTGGGGTTGGGTTTTTAATTGGAAGGCTTTTTCATTTGCCGTGGGCTTGGGCTATTCCAACATTAGAGACGGAGGGTTGAGGTCCAATAATTTCTACTCTCTCTAAATTTTCTTGACATCCAATTTTGTAAGGTTAACCTCTGTTGTTCGGGATTGATTATTAGTAACTACGTCGGAACTGGAATAGTAGTGAAGACCACGAAATTTATATTTCATTGCTCGCAGAAACGCATTCATGCAGTTTTATTACTTACAATTGAAGAAGAAGAACCATTAGAAATTCTCAAATTCCATTTTCTTCTATGTCACAATTTGCTTCATGCCCCAAACCCCTCAGCCAAGAGTGCAACCTATTTCTCTTCAACAATTCACACAAGGGCAGGACTTAAACTGGCCAAGGGTTGCAAGCTGGAGGCATAATCTCGAGCCCACAAGTCGTAATGTATAATTTCCTCGAGCGAAGGCGAAGATACCAATTCCGATCTATGCTTATCACAAGTTAGCTCCACAACTTTAAAGATGTCCAGGTAACTTATTCTGTAACAAGGAGATGGTTCATTAGCTGTAACTTATTCACCGAGGCTATAAAGTCCGTGACTAACCAAGCAAGAAAAAATATCGTAAATTTAAACACGAGATTTCAGTTTTCTTAATGTAACTTAAACCTCAGACAGGTTTTTAAAACAATGTACACGACTCATGGAACATTTTCCTTTTTGCCATTTCAGTTATGGAAATTTAAGAATAAAAATCAAGAATCTGAGACCAACAGATAAGGAAAATGATTCAAAACACTTAGGGGTTGTTCTCTTTATATTTCAATTTTATGTTGAGTTTTTTGAATTCATTTTGGGTTTTGTGTTTTGAGTGTTCATTTTGGCATTTTGAAAAATTGTTTTCAAAAATAAAAAAAATAAAAAACTCGTTCCCCTCCCCTCTCTCTCTCTCAACGAAACCCACCGCCACCACCTTCATCTCCTCCGCCGCTAGTAAAATTGGCCTTGACCCATGGTTGGACAAGGTGCACCAGGTGGAGAGGAGGCTAACCCGTGTGGTCCGCGATTGTGGGACTGCCGGATGGCGTCAGAATGTGCAAAACTCGGATCACGACTGTCGTTCGTCTCGGATGAAATTCGAACATTGCAAAGTTGTTTGGGGTGGATTGGGGACATGGTCGGAGTCCCCTGGGGATGAGCATTCGACCAGTGGTGTCTCACGATCTTGGGCATCGTCGGATGTGAAGTTTCCGACAAAAATAGGTATCGTCGAATGGTTTTTTGATTTTCAATTTCTACTGATTCTTGTATTTTCGTGACTGATGAATGATTGGAGGTGATAGACGGGAGTGAGGCGAGGTTGGTGCTGGTGGAATCCAGCTGTCTATGTGGTTGGAAAGTGGCTTCCAATCTGTTTTTGTTGGCGGTGGTGCAATGGTGGTTGGGTCGCGGTGGTGGTTGGCAGTGATTGAAAATACACAAAACGCGTTTTGAAAATTTTGGTTTGATTATAACTTAAAACACCCAAAACGACAAATTGTCGTTTTGGGTTTTCTTTGTAAATTTTTAACTTGTTTTCCAAAACGCGTTTTCGAAAATAGGAAAGAGAACGATTTTTCACTGTTTTGAAAAATTAAAAATAGAAAACGGCTTGAAAACGGTAAAGAGAACACGCCCTTACTTTTCATTGATAAACAGATCTACGGCTTTTCGTTAGCCGCACTAAGAACCCCGATCATGGTCCCCCCAACTCGTCCAGCTGCATATGCTAGATCCATGGATATTTCACATTGTCAGGAGCCTTGAATGTAAGAGACCCAAGCCTGAACATCATATTAATAGTTAAATTCTACTTACCGGAAAATACATAAATAGTCGATTGTCGACGTGTGCTTAGATAATTAAGCCACTTATGCTATATTCTTCATGTACAGTGCGTGCTATTTACTAGCAAAGATCAAGACGAGGCCAAGTAATCTCAGAACAATAAATTCGGTCAGGCCAGGATAATGTATAAAGAATAGGCAAACGCATATTAGTCCACCCCAATTGTGCCAATATGAATTAATCCTGCAAAAATTAAGACATGGAAAACATCGTTTGATGGAAGGTTCACGATATAGAGCACGAAAGTAATCAAATTAGCTTATTACACAACAGCACAAATAAAACCTAGTCCAAAACTCGAGAAACTGGCAAAAACGATGGAAATAAGTGTACCTGTGTCTCAATCATTGAATGTATAATCGACTGGGGATGTATAACGATCTCGATGTCATCATATTCAGCTCCAAAAAGATAATGTGCTTCAATAACTTCTAGACCCTATCAAGAAGAAATAGATACAATTACCTGATTGAGTACAAATCATATTAAAAAATATCTCAAATGTGTCTTTGTGCTTTACTTAGTTTTAACGAACAATCAAGATGTCGGAGAAAAGTTGCAGAGCATAAAACCGTAGGAAATTACCTTGTTGAAGAGGGTGTCTGAGTCTACCGTAATCTTTTTTCCCATATTCCAGTTGGGATGCTTTAAAGCATCAGCTACTTTCACTTCTGTCAATTTATCAACAGGCCAATCCCTATAAGTGACAGCATTACAAATGATCAACTCTGATTTAACACAATTGAAACAGAGAAACTTACTATAGTAGAATTATTTAGCATAAGAACGATCACAGATGAGCAAGAAATAAAGTATGATTCTCATAAATGTAAGTTCTTTTTACATAAAGGTTTACACAGACCTGAATGCACCTCCTGAAGCAGTCAAAATTATGCGTCTGAGAGCACCTTCCGGCAACCCCTGTATACACTGAAGAAAAACATATCTTTTTTAAACCTGAATGGACAAATTGAATAACACTTCAAATAAGAGCTGTGAATTTACAAGAAATAAGTTTTATGTGACAAGAAATTTTGATTTCGTAGGTGTTTAATTCTCGTGCTTAAGATCATAGAAGTATATGGAACGCTCCGAACTGATTGGAGACATACCTGAAATACAGCAGAATGTTCCGAATCTGCAGGAAGAATTTTTACTTTATGCTTGTGTGCAAGGGGGAGGACAAAAGGACCTCCAGCAATTAGTGTGTCTTTATTGGCCAAAGCAATGTCCTTTCCAGCTTCTATGGCAGCCACTGTAGGCTAATAAACAAATACACGCGTGATCAGATTTCATTTAGATTTATTGTGAATTTTGTTCGCGGAAGAGAACGTTCTCTTTCTGATGGTGGTGGGAGTTTCTAGGAGGCAAAGCAAAAGACAACCAGGATTTCCAAATTCACCATCTCCAAAAATTAAAATAAAAAAAGGTAACTTCAACTGAACAATCAATGTCGACGTAGCATTTAAGTAGAAAAGATCTAACCGGGGCATTGTAAATTTTTATAATTTCCCAGAAAAATACGCACACCAATTTAAGATGTGATTTTACATATATATTAGAAAAAGGAAGTGAAAGAGAGGTATTAGAAAGGTTCGTTGCTACACGTGAAGTTTTAGCCTTGTCTGTCTAGTTAAACTTTCTAACAGGTTGCAATTCGAATCAGAAAATCAGCCTCACTTGTTGAAATTGCAATAACTGTGCCACATAAGAAAGAATTGGCAAATTCTAGATAAGTGGACTAAAAAAGTACAAATAAATTTCAAGAAAAGTGAACATGAACAGATACCTTCAAACCTGCACAGCCAACTATTCCTGTTACGATAGTAACAGTATCGGGGTGGCGGGCAACCTGAAATATGAATCAATACGAAGAGGCATGAGTTAAATTATTATTTACCAACTAATAAAAAGTTAATGACACATGATAGAAAACCTTGATGGTTCCTTGTTCTCCGGGAATGATTTCAGGCTTCTCTTCCATGTCGGCCAGAGCCTCTTTGAGTTCATCGACTAATGACTCATTTCTAACAGCAACTAATTGAGGATGAAATCTTTTTATCTGCATCATTAGGTAACTTGCTTGACAAATACAGTTGGTCAAATAATGCAATGCAATGCAAAAGTACTCGAATTACGAATCTCGTAGATTAATTATCGATCACCTGATCATCAAGAAGAGTCACATTTGAACCAGCTGCAAGTGCAACAACTTTAAACTTATCCAGATTTTCGGCAACTATGTCCAATGTCTGCACAGCACAGACTTGGATAGTAAGCAACCAAAGAATTCCGCCATGGAACAAAAGTTCGTCATTTACTGAGTCTGGAAGCATAAATGATGCTTATTATCCGTAAGTGATAATAAGAGGTAAGCAATATGAATAGTTTCAAAATTAGGTCCCTCGACCAAATTTGTTCAAGTTACAAAAATTGATTGGCGTCCTTCAGTGCATATGTGAGACGCCATATTCAAAGCTGCCATATAACAGTCGAGAACAAGAGCATGTTTTGATAAACTTAAAAGGTTTTCTTGTAAGTAAATAAGTAAGAAAAAGTAATTTATCCGAACGTGTTAGAAAATAAAAAATTGAAGTGAAAGCTTAGTCAAACACACTCCAAGTACACAATCATGGTCCCAAAAAGGCATATGCATATAGAGAAAAGAAGTAGTCCAAAGCTATCTTAAGCAGGATACTAAGTTTTACACCTGGGTTCCGATGGAGCCAGTAGATCCAACGATTGATATAGGCTTTGGACCATCCCAACTTCTACGACCTGGCTCGGCAACAGCGCGCCCTGGCCAAGCTGGTGGAGGCGGCTGCTGTGAAGAACAGTGGACTTTCTTTGCAACAGTAGTTCCATCATTCCTTTTCAAAGCAAACACTCCTGAAGAAATCCACAAACTTTCATTTCCAAAAAATTCACAAATCAAAACTAGAAGAAGTTTTAATTATAAGTAATTTTATCTATATCTACAAGTGAATATTAGAATAAGTAATTTTTTATTGTTCAAATCTATAAAGAAATTACTTATTTTGACATGAGTTATATAATTCATCCAAACCAGAAAGAAAAAGTAACTTTTAGCTTATACAGCCAAAGTCGAACAATGTTCCTGCCATTTCTGCTCACAATGTGAAACGAAGAAGATTTAATAAAAACAAGAACCTTTATAATGGCACTGATTCCATTTTTATAATATAATTCACCAAAATTAAAAAATTGCCCACTACTTCATATCAATCCCCATTATATATCAACAAAGAAAAACACAATTACACTTCTTAAAATTACATCCACAGCACAAATTAATAAACTTTAACATGAGTATAATTAACAATTCAAACTAAGAGAATATATAAACATATGCTTTCACACATATTTACAAAGAAAGAGATTTGTGAAGGGGGAATTGCCTTGGTTTTTTAGGAGATTAAGGTTGCAAGAAGATTTAGAAGTGTCCAAGAAAGAAAGGGAATTGATTTCAGTTGGGGTAAGAAAATTCAAAGCCATGGTTGTCGCCACCAATCTCCGCCGTCTGCAGCTGAAATTTCAAGAATGAGAGATGAATATAACCAGCAAGACTCTACTGTTGGTGGGCTTTGGTTGTAAAAACAGCTATAGGATGATCACAAGTGTATAAAAAGAATCAACATCAAAGAAAATACAAACTTGTTTTACTTCTTTAGGAACTCATACTGATATGGACTCAACCACAAACTATAGAACACAAAACAATCGGTTGGGAGAAAGAATCCAAATGAAGAATAAGACAAGTTGAGACTGAATTTCCTCTCGTGGACTGCATGGGCTATTCTTCATGTTCAATATTCTCTTAGTTTCTTCATCTTATATATTTTAATTATTTAAGTTTTAAATAATTAATATGGAAATTTGGAACAAAGAACCATGCCAAGATACTGACATAGACAGTTTCTTTTTCTTGAATGATTCCCTTTTAGTCAGTCCAAACCCAATATTTTTTTTATTTTATTTTTTAATTCCTTATGATGGTGAATTGTATTGATATCAAAGTTTGACTAGCTCTGTAGATTATAAATAATTTAAAAAGTGATGTAAAATGAAAAAAAATAAATTTAAGAGGTTTAAAACTTGTTGTTACAAGAATTTATGCCTAAAAATTATATAATGTATAGGGTTTCAGATA
The DNA here is from genome assembly GCA_903798345.1 of Fraxinus anomala. Taxonomy (NCBI): domain Eukaryota; kingdom Viridiplantae; phylum Streptophyta; class Magnoliopsida; order Lamiales; family Oleaceae; genus Fraxinus; species Fraxinus anomala. The sequence continues at coordinate 13,783 of CAIGRN010148057.1, forward strand.
ATTATAATGTATGAATCTAAAAAATATATATATATAATGTATAGGGTTTCAGATAATTATAATCCATGAATCTAAAATATATCACAAAAATGGCCGAAAGTTTTAAAGTATTTTTACATCTTTTAGAATCATCTTTGCTTTCATAATTTTGTTGGTTTCCAGTATATATATGCAACTGGATGAAATAAGTGCAAGTTGAATATGGTAGAGACTTTGTTGTACGAACAATATAATTTTGTTGAAATTATATTGTGTAAGCAATAAAAAAGAAAAAGAATATTATGTAAAACATTACGAATCCAACAATTAAAAATGAAAAATAACCTTGCTTATAATGACTTAAATTTGGACTACTTCATCTAAAAAAACTCAATTAAGATCAATTTGACGATTAAAATGATAGGTGTTTGAACATTTTTTTGAAGTTCTTAGTCACAAGAAATTTCATTCATCTTATTATCCCCACTTTCTATATAAATTATAAAAGTAAAAGTACTCAATTTAAATAGCACTTTGAGATTCCCTCTGAAATGAGACATAGAAGGGAACCACCAATCTCACCAATGAAGAGAAGACTTGTTGTCATTTCAAAAAGTAAGCAAGGGGCGAAACAGAACATTCAAGATCGAAAAAAGTTTATGATCTCTTACCATGACTTGATAGGCTATCTCGTCCCTTCGCACGCGAATCTTGGTATCCCCTGTGTCGAGCTATAGAGCTTTGATTTATTCTTTCCTCTTGGTTCCTTCCCTCGCTTAATTTAATCCAGTAATCCCAACTCAAAATAGATTCAACAATAGGACTTGACACATTCGATTTCGCCCTCAACAAATAAAAGATTGGTGATAATAATAATATATTATTTTATTTTTTTTTATTTTTTATTTTTTTATTTTTTTTGTAGGGTAATACTTGCTTATGCATTTCACATATAAAAATGTGAAACATGTGCCCATTGGCTCCATTCACGAGTCACCACATTTTATCATTAAATCAGCCAATATATTTAATTTTATTATAAGAGAAGCACGATACACGAGCACCAAAAACATTATGATCAAATTATAAGCTAAATGACAACATCCGTCAGAGAACAATACTCTGTGTTAAAATGATTGGACAAGGCAATTTTAAAGTTTATTTTATTTTTTTTTCACTCTTTGATCTTATTCAGATCATTTTGTTAAATATATATTCAATAGATGCTGAAAGGCTACGAGAAAATTTACCTTTTTGAGGGTACAACCATCCAATCACTCATCAGAAGTTGAAACCATTCAAACATACTAAATCAAATCGCAATAGTTGATATAGACGAAATAAAAAAATAAAAAAAAGAAGAGGAAATCATATGACCAACATGTGCTTTCATAACGTTTCATAGTATGATTTCAGTGTCCAACAGGAATTATGTTGCTATCAAAACTGAGTAGGGTGCCAATGTTAGTAGTTACTACATTTTCAATAAGTTGAAAATTCATAACGAATTGAGATCTGATGTCTAAAGTTTGTTGTCCAACTCAATGCCACTTGTGCTTAAAATTAAGTGACACTTTAATGTAAAATGATGTGTCAATCATTCATTGATGGACAGCAGATCTCAATTCGACTCGAGGAGCTAACAAGTTCACATGGGCCCATCAAAATGGCTAGGACTATATCTTCGATGGCCAACATAGACTAATCCAACATGTTTTCAAGATTTCTCTGTATCATAAACAGCACGCGTGGTTTACAGGTAACCATGCATCAACAAACAACAGACTTGATCAAAAATCATGAATTGAAACTCTTTCTTTCAGTGCACATTCAGAAAGATAGACCATTAATGGAGCTGCGGCCCAACATATTTTCTCAACGGAGAAAATGCATTCTCACCAATAACTAGTCAACTTATAGGAACAAATGCAAGTAATTACAGTTTAAACTACATAAACTAGTATTAGAAGTCGAACTTTTTGCATATTTCCAGAATTCCAGATGTTCAGAAAGAGAAGTGAGGAAATTGCACCAAGTATGTCCAACTCACCAATCACAAATAAATATTGGTTAATCTGGCAGCAGTAGATCGAAGCGATGGTGGATATAAACTCACCCCTTGATTTTTGACTCTTGACTTGTTCAACAAAAACGTTCACTTTCATAACCCCCATGCAGCTATTAGCCATTCCTTGGTGATGCTGTGGCCTTGCAAAGGATATGGGGCTAAGATTATTTTTCATTTTTGGAAATGAAAATACTCTCAAGCACATAGCCAACAAATTCATGAATTAGATACAAATGGATGGCTTAACTAGGAACAGAAAGGGAGATTTTAATTGCTTAACTCAGATAACATTTTTAGAGTTATGTCAAAACGGACATCAGCTACACATGAACATTCAATTCAGTTAACCTTGATTCCTTGAATATGTATAGGCTCCACAAGTAATGCACTAATGGGTAGATATCTCGTTAACTAGTTTACATCCCAAGGGGAAAATGCCACCTTCTTCAAGAGAACATATGCTAATAGAAATCAAACTAGCAGTTATTCTGTACAGTTCAAAAAAAAATCATAATAACGATGTAGCAAAAAAAATCAGGTACTAAAAATCGACGCGTGACATTGGAAAAGGTGACAAAAGGATTACGGACCTTTCAAAAGTAGCATATGTGAGAAGTTTAATGTTAGTTCTTAAAACAAAGATGTTCTCACAATTATATCCACATTGCAGAAGTTGATAACACTATTTTAGCATATTAACAATAAATTGACAAGTTATCAAAACAGCTAGTCTTCATGTGATTCAAAATCATGCAGAAGTAGAAGAAAAGTTTGAACATTAGCTTTACAAGCATGCACAAATAAGAGGAATACAATATGCAAACATCAATAATTATCTAAATGCGTCATGATTTAAAGAAAAACAAAAACATAACAGCGCAAGGAATAAAAGTTCAGAATATTCAAAGAACGGAGGGAAATTATACAAAAGATGACCATTCAGATTTTCAACCTTCCATTTATTGCACTCTCTGGAGCAGGTTCTCCACCATAATCTTTTGCTGCACAGGACTCAGTGACTCTGATTTCATGATTGAATTCGCGACAAGTATAACTATTGAAGGAGATGTCGCATTCACCTAATACAGATTAAAAGTCAACAAGGTAAGAGAAGGCCCTGAACCTTAAATAGAAGAAAATGCCATTAGACTAGCTAAATCATACAACCAATGCTTGGACTCATACCCAGACACGGCCATTTAAATCAACTGCAATCTCAAAAGCAAGCTTCTTTCCAAGAGTCTCGAGAAGTGGACACGTTTGAGAGTTCAGCAACCTAGCGTACAAGTTGAATTTTTTTTTAGCTTAATATAAAGCAAAACAACTTAAGCCTCCATGATGTTCATATCTGTCTAGATGAACTCCATGGACGAGTAAATTAGGTAAACTGTACTTATAGGGAGTAAAAAATATTACGCTCTTGATAACCCAGTTGATGATTCAAACATGTAGCCATCTTTAAGGGGATCAAACTCTGCTGCTTTCCCAGTGGCTATATAGCACAGATAAATTATTACAAAATAAAGAACAGGCAAAGGTATAAAGTTACAAGTTTCTAAGTACAGGTTTTTGTTTTTTTAAGGAAGCAGCAGGTAGGGGTAAGAACCAACCATCCATGCATGAAAGCTCAGGGTTCATGCTAGTGTTTGCATTGACAATGCGGGCATACAACAAAGTTCCCACCTGATGACAAGGGAAAGCAAAGGCAAATAAGAGACCTACCAAAACAAATTCATTTGATGACGCATCCATAGGCAGAATATAAAACATAAGCACAAATGAACAAAATATTTCAAAATTTTAGATTGGAAATAAATCGGCAACTTATTGGCAATTGTTAAGAATGCAAAAGACCATTTGTTTATCTCACTCTTTACCTCTTCTTTCCTACATGCATGCCAGTGTTAGAGAGGGAAGCAGGAAATCCTGAAGCGAGAGAGAGAGATGGGATCAAAATTGTCTATTCTATGTAATGGTTGAAAGACATAATTCTAATTCCTCCATTGAATTGACAAGGAAAATAAGCCTCACTAAAATCTCAGATGGCATCCAGATATAAAATTTGAAAACATATCAGCGTTGAAAAAAGTACGCTCCTGAACAGAAAAATAGATTTTTGCATCACTCCAGATAAGTACAAATTTCAATGAAAAGGAATGCACCTCAAACTTGGGAATGTTTCTCCGAGTTCCACCTTCAAAAGCAAGTACTGGCAGAATTGCTAGTGTAGGACCTTTTATATCCACAAGAAAGTTCTGTAGAAATATTCGCATGAACACAAGTATTGAGTTGACAAAAACATGAACTATATGCAAGCATATCTAAGTCATTGTAAAACAATGGAAATTATTATCTACTTTTCAGTGCATATATCAGATATAAAGTTACAAAGGAGTTGCATATATTCAAATTTCCACCATAACAAGGAAATGAAACAATGTCCAATCTAGGGGCATGGACTAAAAGGGTACCAAGTAGAAAATATAAAATGTAGGGTGGCCGAAAACCAAATGAAAATGAAGTTACAAGATGCCAATAAATAACTAGCACATACAGTTAATTGTCCCTCTAAAATGTCATTGAAGCACCTAAGGTACATACATCTGCTTTTGAATCAACCACTATTCCAAGAACTGTATCCCTGCGCAAGGTACATACTGCAAATAAGAATGTTTGAATTCAAGAATAAAATCTTTGTAAGCCAAGAAAGAAATGAATTTTCCTCACAAGCATACAAAAAAAATAAAAATTATTGTGCAAATAACGATAACAACAAAGTTAGAAACTAGATTAATAACCATTGCTATATTACATTGACAACTATACTTGATGTCGCATAGTCACATGGATACTGCAAATTGAGCATGTTCTCGTGAAGAATAATCTCCCAACAATTTGGTTTCACAATTAAACAAACACACACCAGGTAAAATATTTTCAGAGATCTATAGAAAATGGTACAATGAACTATAAGCAATCCCAGCCAACAGATATATGTATGCATATATCTGCTGACTCATTATTTCCTAGCAGACCAACAATACATCTTCCTTTCGTGTATAAGGTATAAGAAAATTTTGATTTGTAAACATGAATTTAATGAAGCTTCTAGAAGTACAAGGAACACTAGGAAATTGGGTCCTTTAGAAATTTCACAATTAGAATGTATTTAAAAAAATAAAGGAAAAATAATCTTATTGCAAACAATTGACCAATGCAATTTTGGTCTGCTAGGAAATTTAATTTGAGAAATGCAGTTCAATGACTAATGCATAATGGCATATATTAGTAATAAGAGAAAAGAAGAAACTACTTGCACAACAATGTATATTAATTTAATATCAACATTTGACATGTTAAAAGATTAAAATGCAAGGTTCTGAATTAACTATGAGGAAACAGGGCAGCAGAAAATATATAATCAGGAAAACAGATTATTCACAGTACAGAAATCTACACATTCTTCAAGAAGACACAAAAATTAAAATACTAAATCTGATATGAGTTCAAAATAATAGGTACGTAAAGTGGGTTTTTTCATACTATTTTGGTTGTCAAGAAATTCAAGCATCAGACTCGCCCGTTTATGGGAGCTTTCAATCCAGTACATGTTCGGTTTAGCAAACCTCCGCTTTCCTGCCTTTATAACGGATATAGCATCACCATCCTGCAAAAGTAGGACTAAAGACTGTCAATGTTTTCCTGTGGGACAAATAAAGAATGATTTTATTTTATTAATATGTTATCCATATTTCCTCTTTCAAATTTCAACTTCCATCACATGTAGTTCAAGAACTACTCCCTCATACTTGAAATGAAATATCCAATATCCACTGATATGATCTATAAAATAAGCATACCATTGCCCCTCGGGCACATCGCAACTAACAAAGAATGGGGCTCTTCAATGCTGGCAGATCAGAGATCACGAGTTCGATTCATGGGGCTCTTGGAAGGCAGACTCTCTCCTGAAAGGTAGGATTCATCCTAGAAGGCAGGAGTTCTCCCGGAAGGCAATGTGCAACGTGAGTTTGACTCACTCGACACTTTGACAGTTCAGTTGGGGGGGCTCTTAGACCATGGCCAGTTTAGGGCACATCCCGCGGTTTACCTGGTCTGTGTGATGAGGGGCCGGATCACAGACTCCAGGATTAGTCGCCGAAGGTGGACACCTGGGAATAAAAAAAAAAAAAGCATACCATTTACTGCTGCTTGCAGTTTTATTGATAAATAACCATCAACATGGCAGGTTACATTGTTTTTCCACTTGGCTAAGTCCTTTTAATGGATTGGGTACTCGCATTCCACTTCCTATCATCACTGTCGCAACAAAGAAAAGGTTCTCAAACTACCAATGACAGGCTTTGCGAGGCCTTTTCAGTCCACACCGGATAAGATGACCCCTCTCTCGGTTTAGCTTCTATTGGGCGGAGGTCTCTCGATCAAAGGGGGCACTTAAAAAATAAAACAGGGGAGATTGTTCAATTTGTCTTTCAAGTAGAGGGATCTATCTTTCTTTTTGTATCGTGTGTTGTTTGATATTTCACAAATTTGTTCTTTAGTTAATTGGTTTATCTTTATTTTTCCCATTTATACATCTAACCAAAGCAGCAACAAAACCATTGAATAACGTGAACAGACGCACCTTAGCTTTCTAGGGCATGGTTTCATTTAAGATGATTCAAATGATTTATATGAACAAAAAGCAATATGAACATGCTATTTTATACTCTCTTCCAACTATAATTAATGTGTTCTCCCTTGGCTTTACATAAGTAAACTAGTAAAAATGTCCCAAGGGTGTGAGAAAATGGAGAGACCAAAGAATTTACTTTGTAGTTAGTTATATTTCCAACAACGCATAATGGAAACGCTAACCAATTCTCCTAGAACAAGTAACCTCAGAAAGTCCAAATTCCAAATGTTTTCCTGAACAGACAATCATTGGCTTTCAAAACCTCGTTGAGCAGGATGCGTCACCAAAACCCTTATGATCTTGTTCAAAAGTTCACACTTTTCACATCAATATTACCAAACACAATCGGATAGCAAAAACGGAAAACGCCCGTGTCCCTATTTCAAGATGACGAATTCTTGCACTTATTTTTATTTTTTGTTAAACTACCATTAAAATTAGCATACTGCTTAAAATATTCTTGATATCGGGATTGGTTCATAACAAGTGGTATCAGAGTCAAGGATTTTTTGGCGGTTTCTTGGGATGTCCAAATTGATTATTAAAGCGAGGTTGGAACAAAGTGGATGACAACTTTGAAATTTGATATTCTTCTTTTGGATCGCAACAGTAGATTTTCATTGTGGCAAATCAAGATGCCAGTGGTTTTTACTCAATTGGATCTTGATGATGATTTATTGGGGATTGATAGAATGCCTGCAACAATGACTGCGGAGGAGAAACAACGGAATGATTGGAAAGTCCTATCTCAGATACATCTTCATCTTTCTCATGAAATTTTTCGGGACGCGGTAAAGGAGAAAAGTGTCACTACATTGTGGTTGAAGTTGGAGCAGCTTTGTATGACAAAGAGCTTGACAAGTAAGTTACACTTGAAGCAGCATTTGTATGCTCATCGCTTGATGGATGGTGGATTTTTGAAGATCATCTATCGGTATTCAAAGAAATTGTTGTTGATTTGGAAACGATGGAAGTTAAGTATGATGAAGAGGATTTAGGGGTGATATTGTCATGCTCATTGCCGCTTTCATATATGACTTTTAGAGATACCATTCTCCATAGTCGGGATACTCCTACAATTGACGAGGTATATGATGCGCTTTATTCTAAGGAGAAAATGAAACATCTGGCTGTCGATTCTGAGGCTCATGGAGAGGGTCTTATTGTTCATGAGAGGAAGACGGGTAGTCATGGAAGGGACAGAGTCAAGGATAGCAACAACGGTATAGTCTGTTGGTATTGTAACAACAAGGACACATGAAGATAGATTGCTATGAATGGCGGAAGAGGTTTGCTACTTCAGATCAGGATGAACAATCAGAAAATTCCGGTAATATTAATCTTGTAGAAGAGAACGATGATGGAGATTTGTTGGTGATTACTGAAGGTGACTCCAAACCTAATGATGATTGGATTCTTGATTCAGCTTGCACTTTTCATATGTGTTCAACTGGGATTGGTTTTTTTTTATATGAAACAGCTACAAGGGGTTCTGTGATGACGCAAAGCAATGTGCCTTGTGGAATAGTTGAGATTGGCAATGTCAAAATCAAGATGCTGAATGGGACGGTTAGAACACTTGGCCAGGTTCGACATGTTCTAGGTATAAACAGAAATTTGATTTCTTTGAGTACTCTTGATTTAAAAGTGTATGGATATACATGTGGAGTTCTGAAAGTTAGTAAGGGTGTCTGGGTTGTGTTAAGGGAGCGGAGAAAGTCCTGGTTATATGTGTTTGAAGGTTCGGCGATCACGAAGAAAGTAGCTGCAACTTATGGTTTAGTAAGCGCTAACTCGGGTAGAGTTGGTTGTGATCGGGTTGTTCGTGGTGATTTGGACAATAATATTGGGAAACCTTCTAGTAGTTTAGGTGGAACTGGTTGTGATCTTGTTGATCATGTTGCTCATGGTGATTTGAGCAAGTTTGACAACTTAGGTGGAGTTGGGGTTGCTTGTGGTGGTTCAAGCAGGTTTATTGACTCAACTGGAGCTGGAAGTGAACGAGATGATTTAAGCAAGGATGTTGTGCAAGGTAGTTCTGCTAGTATGTAGGGCTTGGATGTAGTTCACAGTTGCTGAGTATACCCGACAGGGGCATGGGGTGTCCGGTTGGAACATGGTGGAAGAGTTGGAGAATGACTTGAAGAATGGAGATTTAATTCCTTGTTATGGAATTTGTGTCAATGTGGAGTTTTGTTAGGTTTTGTGAAAAAATTCTATGTGATTTGGAAGTTTGTTGGATGAAGGAAGCTTATTTAATCTTGGTTTAAAAGTATTTGGTTGATTGGATTCCATGTGATTTGGGATTTAGTTGATTGGAGGAAGTTTAAGGTACTTGAGTTTGTAGAGTCCTAAGTTGTGGAAATCAAATTTCAATAAAAATTAGGAGTTTGGCTTGAAAAGATATTCTTGGATGGCAAATAACATGTTTTGGAATGTTAACCCAAGACCTAGCGCCCAAGCGCTAGGCATAGCGCCTAGGCGCATCAACAGTAACCTGATCGCTATTTTTTTCGTTTTATTCAGATTTTGAGACTTCTTCTTCATCTTGGACTCCACAACTTTAATATTTGACTTCTATAAATACTCCACGAGGTATAGACACTTCATAAGGTAAAAAGAAAATATTCAATAGAGATTATAACAATTATATCATTGTTGAATACATTAGAAACAAGAGAAAATTGTTTAGATTAGATTGAAATGATCAAAATCTTTTAAGATAATTGTTTGTTTCTTGGTATAATAAATTCTCATCTTCCACAATTTTCTTGATTGTTGTGTGATCCATTAAATTTCATATTTTTCATCCTTAATTATTTGGCCAATTTCTCAACAAGTGATATCAAAATATTCTTGATATCAGGGTTGGTTCATAACAGAAACCCTAGTAAAATAACAAACCCGATAAAGCCCGCTTCCAAGCTTGTGTTGACATATGGTTGACGTCTCGTTTTGATTATCACTAACAAATTGATTTTAAGTGTCCTTAGCACACATATATATATTTGATGGCACAAGTAATTTGCGCACAACGGTCAATATGGAAATAAGATCAAACAATCGAGGCCATGATGATT
>CAIGRN010148058.1:0-12411 GCA_903798345.1 Fraxinus anomala
TATAAAGTTTTCGATTTAGGAAGCTCAAAAGTTTATGTAACGTGTTCAAAATGAAAATACGTTTGCGTAATTTAGTCGGTTAAAGATTTCGATTACCACTATATTTTAAACACCATTTCTCAATATATTCTTAACGTTGTTTCATTTTATCAATCTTTATCATCCTATTTCATAGCAAATAGAACAATTAATGTTTTTTTTTTTCATATCATCTAAAGTAACAGATAGGAAAAAAAAAAAAAAAAAACTTTTAAAGTACATGAAAATTTTAAAATCCGGCAATGATTGAGAAATAACTGTATAAATATAGTGAGTAGTTTAAAAAAATTAAAATTTATTATAAAATTGGAATAACTTTGGAGGATTAAATTATAAGTACTTTTGATCAAATCAATTTTTTTTTCTTTCATATATTTCGTAAGATTTACAATTGCAACCTACTCATCAACTTTCATTTTTATCTATTTAACGACTGTAATTACTTCCAAACATTTGCTAACCCCAACTTTAGTGGTCGTAAAATGAATGCATTGATATTGTTGTATGAAAGAGGTTGTATTCTTTTATACCCCAGTAGAATAATTTTTTATTTTATTTTATTACAATGGGAATGGGTTTCCATAACTGGACAGGACATACTTGACACTTGTATTGTATATATTAGAGTAGCAGTTAAAATCTATTCGTGACAAATAAGCTAACAACCAAACAACTAGCAGACAAAATGGCAGTGAGAGAGAAAAGAAACAGCGCCAATCCATGGGCTCACAGCTTGTGAGAGTGCGCCAAAATCAGTGGGTCTGACATAAATGCCGCTGCGGTTGTAGCCTCAATTTGGCCACGTTCTGTCGGCAATTAAATATCATGCCTATGTAGCTTTACTTGCGGATGGCTTAGCTAGATCAATTTGTGAAATGAGTTATGCTACAAATATTAAAAAAAAACTTTTACAAAATTGTTACAGAATTCTAATTGGTGCATTATTATTGATTCTTGTAAAAAATCACAAAAAAAATACCATAGAGGTACTGCCAACATAGCTCCTATATGGTGCCTATATGCGGGGAATAATTTTCGTGAAATTATAAAAATGGTGGGCATTTGCGCTACGAAAACCCAAACCCTAGATATAAAATTTATGTTCAGCCAACATTATCTAAAAGTTTAGACAGTAGAAAGAATTCCATATATATTATTTAAACTTTGCTTTTAGCAAGTCCCTAATATATAGAGAAATTTTATGTACACAATTTCATTAGATGAATGACGATAAAACTTGAATACAAAAACTTCATGTATATTTATAACCATATTAAGTATTGAAATGATATCTCAAAGTGTAAACAATGTGAACAAGACTAGCTCAAACCTTTTTATGTTGTTTATTTGTTTCATTACCCTTAACATTCCTCCTTAAGTTGATGGCTTGTTTGAGAACAATAATCTTGAAATTAGATTGTGTGTTTGAACTTTTAGACCAAACAAGTTGATCGTTTATCATGTTGGGCTCTAATACCATTTTAAATTGTTTTATCTAAAAGTTTAAGCTAAATAGCTTACAGTATGTTCGAAGATGATGATGATGATGATGATGTGTCAAAAATCTGACCTCAGTAAAACGGATAAGCCGTCCTACTAATGATCTATCGATAAGGTTAGATGCAATACCCTTGAGGTTAGCTCGGATGAAAAGCCAGATAGCCTAAGAATAAATGGGGGTGAATTGACTTTTAAAACTTTTTCAAAATTAATCTAAATTCAAGCAAATAAAAAAATGATAGTCCAAGAATAACTAATAGAAGTGAATTGATTTTTAAAATTTTTTCAAAGAATTAAACTAAATTCAAGCAAGTAAAGACTAAATAGATTAATTCAAATAATAAGCGCAAATATGAAAGCGATAAGTAAAAGAGAAGAGATGATGGAAACGATATCATTGTGGAGGTTCGATACAAAATAATGATCAACATCCTCTATTACTAAGCTCTTCGGCACGAGTAATGATTTTTCACTATATTGATTAATTTATTGTGTAATCCAACCATGTACAATACTTCCAGTGACTTAAAAATAAGGAGCATCGATCTTTATATAATATTGAAGTTTACAGAATCTCAATGTGACCTGCACTATTGATTTTTACGGGACCTCAATATGACCCACAAGTATAACAAAAGGATTTTAAAATGAAACTCATTTCTTAATAAATGATACAAAATTATTAAGTACTAAGAGATGCTAACACTTCAATAAATAACAACAAATGATATCTCAGTGTTAAATGAATATTTTAATAAATATGATAATTAAAAATTAGATTCAATCAATCAAAAATTTTCAATAAAAAGAGGAAGAAGAATTAAATGCAATTTCAGTTCAAAAATCTTCTCAAAATATCAATTTTATGAATATCAAAATAAATTAACTACCAAAAGAAAGATGAGAACTTTGATGAATATTATGATTTTATAAGTGTGATTCAATTAATCAAAGTTTTAATATAGAGAAGTAGAAGAAATAGATACAATGTAAGTTCAAAACTTCTCTTCAAAATATATCTCTTCTATGAATGATAGAAATAAGTTAAATACAAAAAAAGAGATGAAAAACTTTGATGAAGATGATGAAAAGAGTTTGAAGTAATTAAAGTTTTTTATATGAAAAAAATAAATCAAATGAGTCCAATGTAGTTTCAAAGAATTCTTTCAAAATATATCCCACTTAATGCTCTTGAAACTCTTGTTAAATAATGGAAATAGTGAGATTATTTGTAGAACTCAAAAGTCAAAATACTCTATCAAACTTAATAACCAATCGGACGGCCACCTTTAGATTTGGGCGACCAAAATATTCGTTATACATATGAAATCTAATGGTAAAAAATCGACTGTTGCATCAACTAGACGTCCAACTTTCACGAATTTATGACAAAATATTTCTGCAAAACTTTCTGGGGATATGGACGACCAACCGAATGAGCATCCGAACGTCTGACCGTTTTGGCCGATTTTCCTATTTTTGACCCCGTTTGATCCGATTTGGCTTAATTTGGAGAAAATTATTAAATTTTTAATTTTTGAGGTCAATTGACGGTTTCTACGGTCATACTAACGAAAACCGTCATTTTGGAGTTGAGTTATGAATTTTTTAAATGTTTGGTACTTACGGTAGCATAAATAAAAGGTTTGGGTTAAGTGTACTACTAAATGAAAGGTTTGGTACCTTAAGTGCAATTCTCTCATTTTTTTTTAATGGCAATCATAAGTAGCGTATCTATATGATACAACATATGAATTCATAAAATGTAGTCATGAAAGAAAAGTTTGCAAGCTATATATAGGCTCAACGGCATCAAGACCTTGAAACAAAAGATTTGATGAGGTGATTAAAATTTATGGTTCTGATCAAAACTTCGACGAACACTGTGTCTAAGAAGATATGGGATAAAATTATAAATTTTCGGAGCCTTGTGTGGATAATATTCTACTAATTGGAAATGATGTGGGAGTGTTATCATCTCGAAAATTGTCGTTGGTCTAACAATTTCACATGAATGACTTGGGTAAAGCTATTCATGTTCTATGTATCTAGATCTTGAGAGATCGAAAGAAAAAAGCTAATAGTTCTTTCCCAAGCTTCATATATTAACAAGATAGCTTGTTATATTTCCCATGAAATATTTTAAGAAGTATAATTTGCCACTTATCCTACTCATGCGCTTTATCTCTTCCAAAATAATTAAGGAACTACTCCTCATAAAGTGGAATTCCATGATGGAAATCATAAGGAGCGTATCTATACATATGAATTCATAGAACGTGGTCATGAAAGGAAAGTTTGCAAGCTATAGGTCTATTTATAGGCTCAACGACATCAAGATTTTGAAACAAAAGATTTGGCTTATTCACTATTCGAGTTAGGAATTTTCTTTATTGTAGAAATAGTTTAACGATGATACTAATATATTTGGAGTGTATTGAATAGTAACCTATCAAGTTTAATTTTATATCAAGACTGTGTGGAGAATTAAATTCTACTTGGTCACTAGATATTTCATTTGAATTATTGTAGGTCAAAGAAAAATATTATAGATGCATTAGCTTTTTTAATTTTATATATTTTGAGTGTGCAATCTTTTTCCTTTTAGTGAAAAAATAAAGACTTATAATTAAATTGATTTGTCTGTGGTCGATCAGACATGATCTAATTACTGGAGCATGAAATAACATATATCTGATCAAGTCTCCATGATAGTCCTATAAAGTGTTGGACTTAATTACAATTACTTTAAAAGTATAATTATTACTCTATTAAAGTTTAGGAACTACATGAGCAATTCAATTATGGGCTAATTAAACTTGGACTTGGATTAAAACTTTGCTATATCTACAGGCACTATGGGGGGTCGAATTCACAAATGAAGATAGAGAAAAAAAAAATTGAAAATTTATTTTCTTGTTTTCTTTGTTATTTATCGATTCTTCCAGTCTAGAATTAATTTTTGAATTAATTGAAAAGGTGCCCACATGTCTATACTTTGAAAATACCATAGAATGCTTGAAGTTTGGAAGCACCAACTTCTTGAAATCAAAAGTTGGAAGTTCGTGATTAAGATTAAGAATAGGATATTGATTTAGATAAATTCTAAATCTATGTTAATTGATTATAATATAAACGTGAACATCTAGTAAAAATCTTGATTTCATGAAAGAAATTATTTTATTTTTCGAATAATCTTTATTCCGCTTTCTAACTATCGTGTCCTTGAAGTTTCTCGATTTTAAGGTAGGAATATAGAAAGTGTGATATTCTAATCTTATTTATTATCTTATCCACGTAATTGTAGATAAGCTTTCTTGTCATAGTTTGGTGAATCAATCATGTTTCTCTAATGATTGATCAACAAATGAGATTCACTCTTCAATAATCGTAGGTCATAATTCTTATCTTTTTCAGGTTGCACCAAACGAGTAGGTTAGTACGTTGTTGACTGGCCGCTCTTATCTTTTCAGGATCGAGTTGCAAGGTAGCTTTGTAGATTGATCCCAGATTTCGATGCTCTCCTTAACTCATCACTTTCTTCTTTTTGGATGACTTTATCGATATCAACGTACAATGCATAATAATTGTTTTCGAGACTAAAATGTGTTTGAAATTTTGACTTTGTGTTGTCCAATTAACATAGGATTGTATTTGCCTATGCCAAATAAAAATGAATTTTAGTTTTCTAGTTGTAATTGAACTATTTAGAAATCCGACATTGATTAGAAATTAATTTCCCCTCCTTTTGTGACCCCATACATATTCTCCCTCTTACTATTTTATTTATCCCAATTTGTGAGATAGTGTTAGGGTCTGTGAACAAAAGGGGACCAATCTAGATTCGAGAATGAAAAAGAAGGAAAAATGACGTCGTAATATCGCTAGATTGTCGTCATGACTTGGCTCGAACGATAGAAACAGTAACGTTGTCGCGGCCGATCGCCAAAACGTCGCTCAAGCGACAGGGTTTCCCGAAAAATTTTAATTCGCGTTTTTAAGACTTTTTGTCCGGCACATTCAATCCCAAAACCTAAATTGTAAATATTTTGCCTTTAAACGGTTTTTACAAGGTTGATCATTAAAAAAATACATACTGCTTCATATTCTATTCATCAAACAAGTTTTCAATCTTCATGTTTTGATTTTATCTTGGTGTTGAAAACATCAAATCCATAATCCAAGTATCAAACTGCTACTTCCTATACATCGTCAGAGTTTTGAAGATCAAGGAAAGGTGACTGGAGTTCCAATTGTTGAGGAACGCGAATTTCTTCGTTAATCCATATAAGATAAACGAATTCATAAAGCTGGGAGTTGCTGCAGGAGCAAGCAATCCGTAAGGGCTTTAAAAACTACAACTGGGAGTTGGTGCAGAAGCACGCAATCAGGAGGTCAGAAAGTACTAGTGGTAGTCGTGTTTGGCAGATTGTAAGTTCATAATTCGTTTATAGTGAATTTCTGATTAGCAAAGTGCCCGAAGTTTTTACTTAGTTGGGGTTTCTCCATGATCATTCCTTGTATTTTTTTATTGATTTCATAATTGTGGTATTTCAACATAAGAAAAATTGAAGCGTTTGATTAATAGATATAATTAATACTGACTTGTTGCTAATTAATTATTAAATTTTAATTCCGCATAATCACTTATTCACCCCCCTCTAAGTGTAGTTTGGGTCGAACCTCATTATTTCAATTAGTATCAGAACCTGATTTCGATTCCTAACCCTTGAATTATTCTAGATGAGTCAATCATTGTCTGTGCCTCCATTTTTCGATGGAAACAACTAAACTTACTGGAAAGTTTGAATGAGAGATTTCCTTAAAGCATTGAATGAGCGTATTTGGATTAGCGTTCAAATTGGGTGGATTGCACCTTCAACCACTGTTGCTGGTATAGTTACACCCACTGATACTTTACTCTGGACTAAAGATGACTTAGTCGAGTGTAATTGGAACAGAGAACAGTAAGGGCATTCATGTCCTGTTCATGACTTTGTCTGCTGAAAAATTTAGGAGAGTATCGATGTGTCAAACTACTAAAGATGTTTGGGATATATTAGAAACCACACACGAGGGAACTAAAACTGTTAAAAACTCTAAACTGTAGATATTGACCTCTAAGTTTGAAAAAATTAGAATGAAGGACAATGAATCGTTTGATGAATTCTATACGAAACTTAATGATATAGTAAATTCGAGTTTCAAACTAGGTGAGAAGATCTCCGAGTCTAAAATTGTTAGAAAAGTCCTTAAATCCCTATCTAAAAGGTTTAGACCTAAGATTACCACGATTGAAGAAATTAAGGACTTAGATGCAGTTAAGATAGAGGAACTCGTAGGATCTCTCCAAACCTATAAACTCATCATAACTGAAACGAAAAAGGCTAAATCCATAGCCATGAACACTATTAGGGAAGAAGAGGGTGAGTCGATTGATGTTGAGACGCTTAGGGACGACGAAATAGCTTATTTTATTAAAAAATTTCAGAAGGTGATGAGGAATAAGAGAAAATCTCGAGAACGGAAAAATGATGTCCCTAGTAAATTTTCGAACGATAATCGTGAGAAGAATAACCCTAGGACTTCTAATAAGAAAACTCAGTCAATTAGATGCCATGAGTGTTAGAGTTTTGGTCACTATATGAGTAAATGTCCTAACTTGAAGAAGAATTTGAATAAAGGAAGGCGTAAGGCATTAGCAGTGATCTTAAGTGATGATGAGTCAGATTCGAGTATTTAGAGTGATACTTCTAATGGTGAGGATGAACAAAATCTTATGGCCTTCACGTCTACAGTTAAGATTGAATCTGATAAGGAGAATGAAACGGTTGAGAATGATGAACTGAGTGAAAATTTTGAGGATGAGACTGATATTCATGAGTCTTATCGAGAATTATTTAAGGAAAGTCTTAAAATCAAGAAGGTCAATAAAGTCGTTCTGAAAAATGTTAATGAACTTGAGAGAGAGAGAGAGAGAGAGAAACTCATAGGTGACCTTCAGGACTCTACCAAAAATCCGAGTGAGTTGAAACTTGTTAATGAAAACTTAGAAGTCAAAGTTAAATTCTTAACAAGTGATCTTGAAAAATCTAACACACAACTTCATTCCTTTATGAGTGGTACTCAGAAACTCGATAATCTCTTGGGAACGAATAAGCCTGCTAGAAATAGGCACAATCTAGGATATGTTCAAAATGGCAAGTGGTACTCAGAAACTCGATAATCTATTAGGGATGAACAAGCCTGCTGGAAATAGGCATGGTCTGGGTTACGTTCAAAATAATAATACTACTGCTAGTACATCTAAGACCACGTTCGTCCTAACTACCAACAAAGCTCGAAATACTGTAAATCCTGAACCCAAGGATAAAAATATCTTAGGATCAAAGCCTACTAGACAACGTATGATCAATCGCCCTATAAATCGACAACAACTCCGAGTAGGTTTAAACCTAGGTTTATTCCCACATGTCACTATTGTGGTGCACTGGGACACACAAGACCTAGGTGTCGTAAGCTCGCGACTAGAAGTAAAAGTCAGGATTTCTCGAGCAATGTTAACTTCCTCGCCAATCAGGTAAGCTATTTAACTGAGATGATAACTCAGTTGGCTAGAATCACTTCTACTACTAAGAAGGATTGGGTTAAGAAAATTGATCTTCCTAGGTCTGATGATCATTTGAATTGTTATGTTGCCCAGGTTGCACTTAAAGCTCAAAATAACTCTATGTAGTATCTTGATAGTAATTGATCTTCCTAGGTCTGATAATCAGTTGAATTGTTATGTTGCTCACATTGTACTTAATGCTCAAAATAACTTTATGTGGTATCTTGACATTGTATGTTCTAGACATATGTGTAGTGATAAAGCCTTGTTATCTTCTCTCGGTGATTGGAATGGCAATGCGGTTACTTTTGGAGATAGGGATACTACACATATCCTAGGTAAAGGTGTCCTTAATATATCTGGATTACCTGCTATCTCAGATGTGCTTTAAATGAAAGGGTTAAAGTCCAACTTGTTAAGCATTAGTCAAATATGCGATGCTGACTTTGATAGTTAGTTTTGTCCAGAAAAAGTGCACTGTGTATGATACTACTGGTAACATTGTCCTCGAAGGTGTAAGAACTTTAGATAACTGTTATGGAGTTCTTCCTAATTCGAACTACGTGTACAGTAGTGTCAAGATTAATGTAATTGAACGGTGGCATTAACGCCTTGGTCATATGAACTATAAGAGTTTGTCTAAGCTCGCCAAGAAGGAATTTGTTAATGGTTTGCCTAAATTTGAAAATATTGATAACACTCTATGTGGCTCGTGTCAACAAAGTAAATAGTTTAGAATAACTTATAAACAAACTTCTAAAATCTTGATAAGCAAGCCACTTGAATTATTCCATATGGACTTAATGAGACCATCTAGGACCGAGAGTATTGGTGGTAAACACTATATCTTGGTTGTGGTTGACGACTTCTCTCAATATCCTTGGATTGAGCTGTTGAGAGAAATATTTGAGGTGTTCAATTTTGTCATATCATTGTGCAAAATGCTTAGAAATGAGAAAGACTTCACCATATCAAGAATTCGTAGTGATCATGGAAAAGAGTTTGAAAACTCGAATTTTAAGAACTTCTACCTAGAGGAGGGAATCTAGCATGAGTTTTTCTCGCCAATCACTCCACAGTAAAATGGGATAGTTGAGAGGAAAAATTGTGTGCTTTAAGAAATGGCTAGAGCATGCTTCATGGCAAGGGACTAGCTATGCATTTCTGGGGTGAAGCCATCAACACTGCGTATCACATAGTAAACAAGATTTATCTTAGACCTAAAACTGATATGACACCATATGAGATCTGGAAAGGTAAACGACCTATTGTCAAGTACTTTTGGTGTTTGGCAGCAAGCACTATATTCTAAGAGATGGAGAAAATTTAGGCAAGTTTGATTCCAAAAGTGATGAGTGAATTTTTCTAGGATACTCTAGATATGGTCGAGCCTATCGTGTATACAATTCTCATACACGGGTTGTGATGAAATCCATCAATGTAGTGGTAGATGATTCCTGTAGTGAGGGTGAGATTGAGTAGACCTGGAACACTTGAATGTTGATCCTGTCATGGTAACTGAATCTAAAGAAACTTCAAATCCCGATCCCTCATACACTTCTAATGGTTTAGATTCACCTAATAAGGAGTTCTCACATGATGATAAAACTAAACCTCTTAAGGAACCTTCGTCCAGAGTTAAGACTAATCATCCTAAAGTGAATATTATAGGAGATTTGAATGAAGAGATGGGACTTCGTAAGAGGGTTTTGAACAACCTGACATATGCTAATTATGTGTCTCAGTTTGAGCCTAAGAATGTCGAAGATGTCCTTAAAGATAAATGTTGGATAAACGCGATGCATGATGAGTTAAATCAGTTTGTGAGAAACAACATATGACATTTAGTTCCTAGGCCTGATTATTGTAATGTTATATGGACTAAATGGATATTTAAGAATAAAACCAATGATCAAGGTACTATAACTAGAAATAAGGCTAGGTTAGTTGCCCAAGGATATAATTTGAAGGAATTGATTTTGATGAAACATTTGCCCCGGTAGCTAGACTTGAATCCATTAGAATCCTTCTGGCTGTTGCCTGCACTTTAGGATTCAAATTATATCAAATGAAGCAAGAATTTGAGATAAGTATGATTGAAGAATTAAATTACTTTCTAGGTCTCTAAGTTAAACAAACTGATGATGGTCTGTTCATATCTCAGTCAAAGTATGCAAAAACCTTGTTAAGCGCTTTTGATTTGACAGCAAGAAACACTCTAGAACCCCCATGAGCATCAGTGTCAAGTTAGGTCATGATCCTACATGTAAGAGTGTTGATCAGACATTATACAGGAGAATGATATGTAGTTTACTTTATCTCACTGCTAGTAGACCTGACATAGCCTTTAGTGTAGGGGTTTGTGCGCGCTTTCAGGCTGATCCCAAGAAATCTCACTTGAGAGCCATACGATGTATCATCAGATATGTCAATGGAACTGTAGATTATGGGATCATGTACTCTTGGGACTCTAATCTTGATCTTGCTAGTTATTTCGATGCCGATTGGGATGAAAATGTCGATGATAAAAAAAGTACTTTTGAAGGCTATTTTTATGTTGGAGCTAATCTTGTTGCTTAGATGAGTAAGAAACAAAATTCTATCTCATTATCCACAGCAGAGGCTGAGTATATAGCTGTAGGAAGTTGCTGCACTCAACTACTTTGGACGAATCAGATGTTGAGTGATTTTGGAATTAGGCAAGGTACCATGACTTTGTTTTGTGATAACACTAGTGTCATTAATATTTCCAAAAATTCTGTCCAACACTCTCGTACCAAATATATTGACATACGACATCATTTTATTCGAAAGCTTGTGGAAACTCGTGTTGTAACTCTTGAATATATCTCTACAAAAAACCAGTTAGCCGACTTATTTACCAAGCCATTAGATGATCTTCGATTTGAATCTCTTCGGACGACTATTGGTGTCCTCATTGATTAAGTAGTTTTGATGCATGCTCGTACTTTACTACAATGTGACATTGATTTATGTATGCATCATATGTGTTTGTTTGTTTTCTATGTGAACACTCATGGATTTTTTTATTGTTATTTACTTGTATTTTTATTTTTATGTGTTTTGGCATTTTTTTTTGTGCTTAGTGCATTCATGCTTTAAATTTAAAAAAAAAACAAATTTTTTTTTTTGGAACATTGACATAATTAATATATATACATGGGGGATATTTTGTTTACAGTTTAACATACATTGAACTTGATTTTGTTGGTTGTAATCAATTATGAGTTTATTTAATGAGCTGTAACATAATTTCCATTGCGGCTTATGTTATGTATGAAGTACTTAGTATATGTCTCTTCATATACCATCTGCACTGCACATACTATGATCTTGTTAGTAGGACTCTACCGTGTGTTTGAGATTTGAGATGACAGTCACATGCTAGTAGGGTGAATTTGAACATGAATTGACTTTATTTATTAAATATAAGCTCAAGATTGTCCATGATAAAAAAAAGTATATAAAATAAAGCAAAATGCTCAATATCTTATACTCCTTTTCGAAGTCTATTTGACTTAAACAATTAAACTTGCGAGGGTTTCTCATAACCTGGTGCCTATGGTCAACTGACTTGGGTTAATCGGTATAAAACTCGCTACATGGGCTATTTTAGTCGCTTAATAGAAAGGAGCCTGCACTTAAGATTTGAAAAAAAAAAAATTGAGTTTCATGGTTGTGCAAAATATATGCTAGAAGTCATGGGGAGAAATGAAATTATCTATACACAATGAGCTTTAATATATAGGTTCTAATGCATTTTACTTGGTTTGATTTTCATAAGTAGAGGAATATTCTTATTGGTAGTGATGTTATGCATGTCATTTCTCACAAAATTAAGGTTTTGAGTCCTACTACCAGAACATTAGTGACACTTTACACATATGGGTCACTTATACAATTTACTCCATATTTAACTTGGGTCTAATGTGTGAGAATGTTTATTGTTCATTGCTTATACTTATGACTGCTAACACCTGTATTATTGGGTTATCGTATGTTCTTTCTTGGTCCTTTATCATTTTGTGACAAAAATGGGAGTAGAAAAAAATAAATAGAAAATTACAACATGATAAAATTTCTGACTCAAAAGGCATTATATTACATTAACATGATAAACTTTTGATTATGTGATATAATATAATTTCAGTTCTGCTGGTTAAGTTTTGATGTTTTAGTAGTATCAATATTTCGTTTTGGTATGTTGGGTTGTATTGGTACTATGTCTTAATTTAGCATAT
>CAIGRN010148070.1:0-11320 GCA_903798345.1 Fraxinus anomala
TCTATTCTATTATTTATATATATTTTGTAGAGTTTATTGTTTGTTTGGCCCCATCAGTCAAAATGATCCAAGTCGTCGAGCAAATATAATCCCATCCAAAATGGCCCATAACCTAGCTTTCAGAATAAGGCAGTCTCCATATGATGATGAGAAACCCCTACTGCAATGTCCATCTTGGTTTTGAATAATGCCCCCACCACTAGCCATCATCGACGCATCCATCAGTGTTGATCTTGTAAGATCCTTCNGATTTGTTCTAATAAGTTAAGTCTTCTAATTATATGTTTCATCCAAGACAAGTTGAGACACTTCCTTCATGATCAATAATAAGATAAGTACCGGAATGTTATCTCTTCTTAGGTTGCATAGTTATAATTTTTTTTTATCCATGTTTCCTTTTGTGGCAAAATCTGTCATCATCAAAAGTAAGGAATGTGAATGCAACTAAAATGGGGCACAACTGCTAAATATTGGTATTAGGGTTAGATATTTATTTCTATGATAATTGATATTTGCAAACAGACAAAATGTGTGCTACCCTAGTAGAACGTATCCATACAAGAATGCAAATCTGATTTTTTGTCTTCAATTTAGGCAGACAAGTTATAATGAATAAGTTTAAATAGAGGTAAAA
Source organism: Fraxinus anomala (assembly GCA_903798345.1). Classification (NCBI taxonomy): domain Eukaryota; kingdom Viridiplantae; phylum Streptophyta; class Magnoliopsida; order Lamiales; family Oleaceae; genus Fraxinus; species Fraxinus anomala. The sequence goes on from CAIGRN010148070.1 coordinate 635, forward strand.
TTTCTTCATTGAACATATTTTATTTATACTTAAGAATATTTAATCAACATATCCTTGTATCATCAATATGGCTGAGAATTGTGTGGCAAAGAATGGTCAAAGAGTGATAAATTATATAGCCAGGGCTGCTTGTAATTTTCAGTTCGTTGGCTTCATGATCTCACTCTTTGGTTGACCCGTCTCATTATCTAAAGCTTCTGGAGTATTCTTTCTGTGTAGTTCTTCGGTAAGATGAGTAGGAGATGAAGGAAAATATTGAATCACATGCCTATAACTATGAGGTGAAGGAATATGTTAAATCTCATTTATAAATGAGAGAAAAATTGTTTATTAAATTGTATGTGCAAAGAACATTAATAGTAAATTTTTATAATAATTATTCTCTTGTAGTGATAATTTTTAGTTACTAGTAACAAGTAGACATAGCTTCTTAATAGAATTAAGCTCCTTGTAAGTTGACAATGCCCATGAAGTATCAATTGAACGCATATAATCTTTTCTTGTAGAAAAAAAAAAAAAAAAACTTTCTTTAGCTGTTAAGAGTTAAATTACTCGTTTAGGACTGGTGTTTTGTTGAGTGCAATAATTATTATTGTACTGCATCCCAATGAACACTTTCTTATCGATTTATGGGATTTCTGCAGTAACATTATTCTTTGTAGGAGTGCTATGTGGCTGCCACATGGTATATTTGGATTGGGAAGAATAATAAAATTTTGTATGATAGCTATCTTTCTATCTCATTTGCTGAGGATGGTTTGATTTCATGTTCTCTACATGGGTTGAGAGCTTCGGATTAGAGGAAATTTTTTGATTGATTAATTTTTATTTTACCCTCTTGTAGTTGAAGAATCCTTGTTCTCTAACTTGGCTTTATTTCCTACTTTTATGATTTTCCACGAAATTTTTTGATGTCTTCTTGATTACGTTGTCTTAATATTAGAGATTTTCTCGAGTCCAAGCTAAGCTCAAATCCTCACAATGTGATGCAAATTTTTGAAAATTTTCCTCCAAATTGATTAAATTTCTCTTCCTCAACCAAACTCGCGGACGAATTTTTTCCAAGTGGAGAGATCGGTGCGGGATAATTATATTATAAATATGATAGAAATTAGTTATTATTTAGGTTAGGATTTTATTTCCTTTTAAGGATTTTATTTGTTTTTTATTTCGGGATTTTAGTTTAGTTTCTTTATATTGGTAAGATTAGATAATTTTTTGCCTATATAACCAAACCAATTTATTATAATCAAATTATTCTCTACATATTTTTGAGTTTTTGAAATTTATTCTTGTTTCAAAAATTTCTTTTCCGCTTCCACACATGTGGCTTTCTTGGCCATGTCAGTATCATCCTGTATATGCTCAAATCATGGTTATTTTTGTTTCTTTTCTGAAGGTGGATAACTCAATTCTCTGATTGCTAGGACCGTTCAATAAATGTCATGTCTTGTTGTAATGTGGTGATGTTCGTGATGAAACTGGGAATCCCAGCTAATGTTTGATGGCTCGACACACACACACACACACACACACACACACACACATATATATATATATATATATATATCAGCACTCCATGCATCTTACTACATTTGGTGTTTTTGTACTTAGAGGCATGTTTGAATGAACCAATTAAGCACTGTCCTACATATAATTTGACCTGACAGCCACTTCCTACTCGTGAATTAGCCTATTAAATATTTAGCATCAAATTTCTCCATATTTTGCGAGATGTTTCTGCTTTTTGTATAATAGAGTATTTGTTTCCCTCTCAGTGATGTATCTTCATCTTTTCATATTAATTTTTAAGGTTTATAACATCTTGAAAGATGTTTCCACAACAATTCTTGAAGCAGTTCTCAGAAGAAGAAATTCAATCTTTCTCAACTCCTTGCTTGTGACGCCAAATAGTCATCGCGTGAGAGAATTCGGCCACCGTATAACTTTGGTAAGTGAATTTTAACTCTCCACTTGCTCTTGTACAATCAGTAAATTCTTTTGCTTTAATCTTTTATATTTCTTAGTAATTAATATTTGGGCTAACCTCTTAGGATGAAAGTACAAGGATGTATAGAAAAGTGATTGATTTCAGAGGTACACCAAATGAATTGGGTGCTCGTGTTCTTGACCGTTATAAAATTTCCAAGGCAAGCATAATGATTGTGTCTTCTTTGTCTTCTCTCACACACTCCCGTCCTTCTCAAAGAAATTACTTATGTTTTTGAACTTCTTTGGCTGCAGATACGAGCTGAAAAATTGTCTCCCTTGCACCGGATATATTCTGAAAATAAATCAACAAGTGATGCTTCTAATACATCTGGCTTGAAACACATAAAAGAACTTCTACTTGGAAAACGGACAAATCATGCTTTCCGCATGGTTGTCGTTGGGGATTCCCATATAAAAGTGGATGAAATTGGCGTGCCAGTTCATATTGCAGGGAACCTGTTGGTACAGGACCATTTAAATGTGTGGAATTGGGATAGACTTGAACCCTGCTGCGATTTCTTGCTTTATCAAAAGGGTGAAATTTCTGTTCTTAGAAAGGGTAAGAAAATTTGTATTAGGTCTAAGTACTCACTGGAGGGAGGAGATGTTATTTACAGGCCTCTCATTGATGGAGATATTTTGTTGATTAATAGGCCTCCATCTATTCATCAGCATTCCCTTATTGCTTTATATGTCAAAATTCTTCCAACAAAATATGTCCTCTCTGTCAATCCTATTATTTGTTCCCCACTTCGAGGAGACTTTGATGGAGATTGTCTTCATGGTTATGTTCCTCAATCAGTAGATTCTAGAGTAGAGTTGAATGAACTTGTTGGTCTCAATAAACAACTGATCAATGGACAGAGTGGTCAAAACCTCTTGTCCCTTAGTCATGATAGTTTAACTGCAGCACATTTAATTCTCGAGGATGGGGTTTTTCTGAATAAATCTGAAATGCAGCAGCTGCAAATGTTTTGTCATCATCAGTTGCAATTGCCAGAATCAGCTTCATCGGAGACTTCTTTGTGGACCGGAAAACAATTATTTAGCTCGCTTTTACCTTCAGATTTTGAATTTGTTTATCCGTCTAACAATGTCCATATCAGTAGAGGGGAGCTTATAACATCTCCTAACGGTTCTTCATGGCTACGTGACAGTAAAGACAACCTGTTCGACTGTCTTATCAGATATCACCGATATGAAACTCTTGACTTCCTGTTTGCTGCGCAGGAAGTTCTTTGTGAGTGGTTGTCAAAGAGGGGATTGAGTGTTTCATTGGCAGACCTCTGCCTTTCTTCTGATCCATACTCTCAGAAGAATCTTATTGACGAAGTCTCGTGTGGTTTGCAAGAAGCAGAGAGGCTATCATATATAAGGTTGCTTATGGTGAGTTATAACAAAGATTTCCTTGTTGAAAGCTCCGAAGAGAATGAAAAAGCTGTGAGTTTTGGAAAGAAATACTTGTCTATTGCACAGCAGAAGTCAGCAGCACTTAGTCAAACTTCTATTTCTGCTTTCAAGCAAGTCTTTCGGGATATTCAGAACTTGGTTTATCAATATGGAAGCAGTGATAATTCATTTCTGGCAATGTTGAATGCTGGTAGTAAAGGGAACGTGCAAAAGTTAGTCCAACATAGCATGTGCCTAGGGTTGCAACATTCTTTGGTTTCATTATCGTTTCGAATCCCTGATCAGCTCTCTTGTGCTTCATGGAACAACCAAAAGAGCCATTGTGCTGTTCAGAAATCCCATGGAATCCAAGAATGTTCTGAGTTGTATATCCCATGTACTGTAGTTGCAAATTCTTTCCGAATGGGCTTAAATCCTTTGGAGTGCTTTGCACATTCATTGACAACACGTGACAGTTCTTTTAGCGGGCATGCTGATGTTTCTGGGACTATAACTCGTAGGCTCATGTTTTTCATGCGTGATTTAGTCACTGGATATGATGGAACTGTTAGAAATTCTTATGGGAATCAAATTGTTCAGTTCTCCTATGGTTCTGATGCCGTTTCTACTACCTATAGTGATGCTCTTGATGCCTCGAATGAGAGGCTGTATGCTTGTAATTCGCCTGGTGGTCATCCTGTTGGTTCATTGGCAGCTTGTGCCATTTCAGAGGCTTCATACAGTGCTTTGGATCAACCAGTCAGTGCATTTGAACCATCACCTCTGTTAGCTCTAAAGGTTCTCTCTCCAGCACAACTCTGGCTGTACTTCTGTTTTTTGCATTGTGCAAGTACATTATGTAGGCCTAATGCACTATTGATCACTTAGGTAATATCATGAGCTTCTTTATGCATATATGTTTGCTGATACTACATCGAGTGCTTGGAGAATTTAGAGTTGACTAACTACGTTTGTCTTTAGTTTTTTGTGGAGAATGCCTGATAAAATTTTGCCTATTCCAATTTAACCATGCAGAAAGTCTTGGAATGTGGAGTAAAGAAGAGCACTGGTGATAAAAGCGCATCACTTTATTTGTCCAGAAGACTTGGAAGATGGGCGAATGGTTTTGAGTATGGAGCATTAGAAGTCAAGGATCATTTGGAGAGAGTGCTGTTCTCAGATATAGTCTCAGAAGTAGCGATATTGTAAGTTTTGTCTATTCTATTTTTGGAGCCTTCTATATTAATACTTTCGGTATTCATATTCATCAAGTATTATTTGAATATGTAATGTGATCTCTTATTTCTTCCATCTACACTAGCTCGTCCTCCCAGACCTACATTAGTCCGCGGGTTTGTCATTTTCACATAGACAAGGTGCTTCATTTTGATTACATACATTCTACTTTGCTGTCCATGAATTGCATTCTCAACTATTTCTGATCTTTCAGGAAGTTGCAAAAAAGAAACGGCTGAAGTTGCGTACTGTTATCGATGCTCTCTATATGAAGTATGATGCTGCTAGAGTGAAATCAAAATGGCAACTTCCAAACTTGCAGATAGTAAGCAAGTAAGATGCTTCTTGAAAAAAGCCTCTCTGTATTAGTTGCTGCAAGTGTTTCATTACTGAGTGGAGAAATTTACCATATGAAGAAAAAGAGAGAATAAGTTTTAAGAGTTGCTTGACAGCAGTCTTTAATTATCTAGTAATTTTCATTGTTTTAGCCTATGACATACTTCTGATCTTGGTGCTCAATTGGCAGGGGATGTTCTGAAGCTGACCTGCAATATGGAACTGGCACACAAATTTGCATCACAGTTGCATTTACTGAAAGTGCTAGTAATTTGGATGTAGAACTGGATTCTCTTCGTGATATGGTTATGCCAGTCCTCCTAAAAACTGCTATAAAAGGTTTGTACTTAAGAGTTTTGCTCTATCAAACAGGAAAATTGTTTTGTTGCTACTGAAGTTGTCTGTTACATCTATTACTTTGTATAGTTTTGCTTTGATAAATTAATGAACGACTTCCTTTATTATAATTGGTTTGCTTGTTTACTACCTCCAAGGTTATATGTTTAGTGGAATTTTCTTTGAGTTTGGCTGGTAAAGATGCACCTGCAATGCCCTTAATTGCAACCTGTGAGCAGGAAGGGTGGGAAAACTTTGAAAGACATTCCATAACCACTTGGTTTATCAGTTCGATTATTTCCCCCAATATTTAGAAGTTTATAACAAATTAGAAGGAATCTGGAAGTAATCTCTTTCAGAGAGTGATAGACAAATTTAGAAACTCCATATATCTATTTATGTCTTTTAAAATAGTTTTGCCGGGATACTTTTAGGACTCAGACAAACTGACACTTAGTAAATCATCGTCCAGATTTTTAATTTATAAAGATGCTTCCTATGCTAGATAGATAGCTGTCCATCCTGCTTGGGATATATCTCTGAGTTTGGAGTAACGTGCAAAGATAAAATATATGAAATTTATGTAATATTTTTGAAATTCTGCATCATATAGATTTTTGTTGTGGAAAATCTTGAACATGGAAGAATTTAGAAATTAGAAAGAGAGAGTACAAGGTATTGTAGAGAGGGCCTCTAGTTTTTCTTCTTAATTTTTTTTTTTTTAATATACTTTTATAGAAAATATAGCAAACAAATGGTGCCGTGTAGGAGGAACCCTCACAGTTATGTTAATATTCCTAACTTGTTATTTAGGATTCCCTGAATTCAAAAAGGTTGACATCTTATGGAGGGAGAGACCAAACCGTTCAAAATTTCCAAAGGGCTCTTCAGGTGAACTTTATTTGCGGGTTTTCATGTCAGAACACTGTGAAAGGACTAAATTCTGGAACATCCTCAATGATAATTGCTTCCGAATAAGAAATATAATCGATTGGGAGCGCAGTCATCCGGATGATATTCATGACATCAGTCAGCTCTATGGAATAGATGTTGCATGGAAGTACTTTGTCAATGTGAGTTTTCTTTCTTAGCCATATTCCTTTAATTGCACATGCATTCCGTTGAATCTGATAATGCATCTTCAAATGCAGAGTTTGAATTCTGCAATCTGTGATACTGGCAAGACCATCCTTCCGGAACATTTAGTCGTCACCGCTAATTGTCTGTCGGCTACAGGGGAATTTGTGGCCTTGAATGCCAAAGGACTTGCACAGCAAAGGAAGGAAACTTCAGTTTCTTCGCCCTTCTCACAAGCATGCTTTCTGGTTTGTAGTCATGTTAAGCTATAGCCCTCTATTTGTTTTCTATTGTTGTTTCTCATGTTGGAGAAGATTATATTGCTTATGTTTTCTGCATGTCTGAATTTGTCACAGAATCCTAGTGATTGCTTTGTTAAAGCTGCTAAGACTGGACAAACAGATGGACTGCAAGGGAGTCTTGAGGCATTGGCATGGGGACAAACTCCCTCGATTGGAACTGGTTGCAGTTTTGATATTATATACAACGGGAAGGTAAACAAAATGTACTTGATATTGTGTGTAGTTGATATCACCATGGATATCATCTGGTAAAAGCAAGCTACTTTCATGTAAAAAAGAAGTCAATGTTGATTCGTTATTGATATTTTTTTGGATTCAATTTATGATAATCGTATCATCTCTAATAGAAATTACTTTACCACATGCATCCATACATGGATCAGGCTATATTTGCATTGTTGAAGGTGATTACTCCTTTGGTTTAATGGTTTCTACTTCATCATGCATCAGGGACATGAACCTGCTGAGCCTACAGATGTCTATAGTCTGCTAAGAACCGATGTTGGCTCTACTAAACAGAAAGAGAAAATTAAGTTACCAGTGAAGCAAAAAGAAACACTAGGCAAATATGTCACTGAGTGTCTATTGAGAGGAAAGGGGCGTAAAAATTTGACAACAGATACGTACTCACAGTATATCATACAGGATGACATACAGAGGATTTCACGGGCTTTGCAGCGTATACTACATGAGTACGTAAATCTATTTATTTTTCTCTTTCTTTAGCACTAAATATTTTAGTGAATCACACTTGCAAGTCTTACATTTGCTTAACCTGTTGATGCAGCCCTCATTAATCAAACAAATTTATTTTTTAAATTACGTCCCAGCTTCAGGGATTCCCTTGTTAACAAGGAATTTCTCGACACTATGCATGAATGTTGATATACCCAAAATATACAACTTCTATAGCCTTTGTGACTTCTTTACTACAAATCATATTTAATTGGCTGTTCTTGTGTTTGCTATGAGTTTTAATTCTGGTGACAGATCCGCAATTCCTTCTAGTTTCTTGCTTATCTATTATCTTGTGTGGTTTAGGTACCCTATTGATCACCAGTTAACTGGAGAAGACAAGTCTGCTGCAATGAGGGCTCTACAGTTTCATCCTCGATTCAAAGAGAAGATTGGAATTGGTGCTATGGAGATAAAGGTACATACCACATCAATATTTTAAAAAGAGGCGACGGAAAGAGAAGATTGAAATTTTCATCACATATTTTCCTCTTATTTCAGGTTGGCCGTCATCCAAAACATGTAGAATCCCGCTGCTTTTTACTTGTAAGGACGGATGGAACAACGGAAGACTTCTCGTATCACAAATGCATTCATCATGCTCTTGAGATGATTACTCCTCACAAGGCAAAAGCTTATCATTCAAGATGGCTAAATGGAGCAATACAATCTTGAAACTGCAAGGATGAACCCTGTTAATTTCGTGCCCCCATTAGAAAAATAAAATAAAAAATAGTTAGTTTTATTTAAGAGGAGCAAACCACATATGATTTTCTAATGTTAGCTTTTGATCATAATGTAAGTTGGATAACCCAAGCTTCTTTTTGCTGCTTCCGCTAAAGTTTCTTTGCCCGAGCAGAAGGCGAAGGAGATTTAGCGGAAGTAGCAACGAGAAAGCTTTCACGGGTTATCCCTTTTCATGTTGTATCATTGTACTATTAATCACTCCTCGTGTTTGCATCACATACTATTAATTGCTTGCTAATGAAAATACTCCCTTGTTTTAAGTTAGTTAATTAGTTATTTCATTGAACATTCAATGAAATCTTTCATAATTGTTTTGCAGGGTTGAAATCTGATGCCATTTTTTACTTGTGTATTGGTCTTTGTGTCTTCCAGTGTGCTACTAAATGTGGTGAATCACACAGAACGTGGGGATAATAAGTGGATAATAGTTGTAAATTTAATGAAATGTGTGGTTAAAAATTATTTGATCGGATTAAATTATAATATGGGAAGAGTTTACAAATCAGGCATTAAGTTTCACAATTGCAAAAATCAGGTATTAAGTTTAAAAAGTGCAAAACTCAGGTATTTAGTTAATTAATTAAAAATAATTATTATTTAAATATAATAAATTTACAATTATACAATTAATGGTCACATGTATATAATTATGGGTCACAATTGATTTATTGGTCACATATTATTAAATTAATTGGTCACAGATTATTTCGAGGTCACAAATCAAAAATTTTATATGTCACAGTTTATTTCATCGGTTACATTCATCGGTTACAGATAAAAAAAATTATAGGTCGCAGTTTATCTATCGATCACATATTTTCAAATTTGTTTAGTCACAAATTATTTTTAGTCACAAATTATCGAATTTTAAGGTCACAATTTAATGGTTAGTCACAATAAACCAAATAGTTGATCACATATACCAAATATCCCACATTCGATCCCGATCCACAACCAATACTTGATCGCAAATTAATCAAATAATTGTCACAAACGCTACCCCACCACCGCCCCCACCAACAACACAACACGCCACCACCAACACTAAAAACGCACCAACGCCGTCAACAACAGAAATGCACCACCACCGGAAATAACGACATGACTATCACACACATCGTTGTCGACCATCACCTCCAACATCACCACCACCTCAACACCGCAGCCAACATCATAACCACCACCACCCAACTACAAACATCACCACAACTTGCAAAACACTCCCAATTACCCTAAAAAAAACTCCAGATTTCACCACCAGCACGCCAACACCACCTTACCGCCGATGCCCAAAACAACCCACCACATATTGAAGGGAAGAAACACATATAGATGATTATACTTTTTGTTACACTTTTTATTAATTACTAAACAGTAAATATATTAAATCATGCCTATAGAACGCGTCGATTTCATATATTTTTATTAAATGTCAGAGACAATTAATTATTAGATAGTGGAAATATTAAATTGTGCCAATAGGATACTTTATATATATTTATTATAAATATAGATTATAAATAGATATAAGATTACAAATAGATAATATATATAAATATAGATCTATATTATAGAATTCGATTAAAATCTTGTATAATTTGTGAAATTCTAATCAAATTCATGAAATCTTCAAAAATTAATAAATTTAAAAAAAATTATTTAAATTTGAGGACACTATTGTAGATAACATCAACAATCAAATATATTGGTTGTGAAATTAAAAGAATGAGAGAAAATTCTAAGAGAATTAAAAGTGAATTCGAATTTTATTATAAAAATATATCCATAAATAAGAGCTACATACTAACGAAGATAATTTTTTTAAAAATAAGTAAGACTTATCTTAATAAAATTAAATATCAATCTGTTATAAAATAGAGAGAGAAGAGGATAAAGTAGAGAAGTGAATAGACTTTTGTGTATTATATTGAGAATCAATATCTCATATTTATATGGAAGAATTAGAGATACAATGATAGTAAAAATTAGAAATGTGGGGATGTAATTGTTACTCACAAATATATGCCTAAAACCTTGTCAAGAAAATTCAGTGAGACAAAACTTGATAGAAGGAAAAAGAGTATAATTGCTCCACTTGATTTCAATTTTTGTATCAATTCATCATTGTCTGGTACATCAATATTTTTAATATTACAATTTTTTGTGAAGTATGTCTCGTGTTGTCTTATACAATTTTCAAATAACATCGTTTTCATACGAGATATTTATCAACTTTTGATGATTATAGTAACATGATAATTCGGAGAATATCACTTGTTGATTTTTTCAGGAGTCTCGTACAAATCAGACTAATAATTCGAGGGTAAATATCTTTTAGGTTATAGACATTCATTACACACAAAAAAATATGCATTGTAAAAACTTTATTAGGAAAAATTATGTGGAAAAAATTCTAATGAAGGAAAATAGTACATTATTCTTTTAAGTACACTACAAAAGTTGTCTAATTAAAAACCTTGCAGGAAAATCCAATGGAAAAAATTTTTGATCAAGGAAAAAAGAGTACAATGCGTAT
>CAIGRN010148120.1:0-17967 GCA_903798345.1 Fraxinus anomala
GTGTTGATATGCATGTAGTAAATGTAATTATAGTCAACTTATTTTGTATGATTTTAATACTATTCTTGAAGGATTTTATGCCTGAAACATATAATTCAAGTGTTATTATCATGACGGGAAGAGTACACGTACTTTTTTTTCCCTTAACCAAGATTTTGTTCCATTGAATTTTCCTAACAAAGTTTTTAATGAGACACTTTTATGGTGTATTCAAAAGAATAATATTCTATTTTTCCTTCATTAGAATTTTTCTCATAGGGTTTTTCTTAATAAGACTTTAACGAGGCATATTCCTTGTATGATGAATGTCCATAACATACAAGACATTTACCCTCAATATACTCTTATATGTATGAGACTCACGAAGATATCAACAAGAGTTATTTTCTAAATCACCATGTTACTACAATTATTAAAGGTTGATAAATATCTCGTATGAAGACGTTATTTGAAAACTTTACAAGACAACATGTGACATACTTCACCAAAATTTGCAATATTGAAGATATTGGCGTACAAAACATGGATAGCTTGATACAAGAATTTTCAAATCAGAGAGAATAACTATACTCTTTTTTCTTCGATCAAGTTGTCTCACTAGATTTTTTTGACAAGATTTTAACGAGACAACATTTTATTACTATAAATTATTTGTACTCTTTTTTCATTTGTTGGTATTTTTGTTTCATTGAATTTTTACCAAACAATGTTTCATTGAGGTAGTCATTGTGCAAATAATCGGAGAGGGAGTATTGTAAAATAATGAGATGGCTATTGGTGATTATTTACTATTATTATGATACGTATATAAGTCTTATCTAGTTTAGAAAATTTATCTCGTTCCAATTGTAACTCTCATTTTGAACACTATAAATGCGGGTCGTAATTCTCAATAAATACACACTTGAGTTTTGACTCTTATATTTTCTTCTCTTTTTGTTCTATTACTTTTATTTTATAATAAGGTAATAAAAATTTAAGGAACCATTATTTTTATCCACGTAACGTTTCAACATTATCTTTATTAAAAGCTTGTTTGAGCCCCCATTTTTTTATTTTTATTTTTTGATAAAAATACATTTTGGAATAATATTTTGATAGAGAATGTGTGGTTAAAAAATAATAAAAAATTTTGAATTTACGTGTAATATTATTTTATTGAAGAATGTATGGTAAAAAATAAGAAATCTATTTTGAAAATAATTGATAACAAAAAAAGTCTAAATTCATCCATTTAAACACTATATTTTTATGAAAATAACATTTACTTCCCCCTTACATTAAATAACAATTATATTTTCCCTTCCACAGAAACTGGGTTTACAGATTCTGGTGTACTAATGGAATTCGATTTCACAGAACTGGCAGTCTCTATTTTTGCTTTACGAAGTGCTATTTTCAGAGTGAAACTGTTTAATTTGCAAATTGAACAAAACAACCAACGGTTTGCGTATTTTCATTTAGAACTAATTAACTCTTTCTTATTCATAGGCCAATGGGTGGGTGCTGGATGTTTGCTTCTTGAAGGTCTAAACTCTTTTTAAATTTCCTCATGTTATTTTTCAAAGTAGATTTCAATGGTAGTCATATTTATTGATTGAGCCATTATCTTGCAATTGGATGTAGCCACAACCCTGTGAATATTATCATTAAATGTCCAAAAGTCTTTAATGACAATAAATATTTAGAGTGATAGATTTTATTATTGTCTTATTTAAATAAGGTTAAACTATACATAGCTCAGAAAGGTTAAGAGGTTGAAAATTCACTCATCGCAAGTTTTTGATACCTAAATTGTTAAAATAATCTCAACTCGCTTCTCAATCAGCACACACCACAATGAGTTAACAATTTATATTGACAATCAACACAACTGTTCCAGGCTACAGAATTTACACCGATTCGCAATTTCAAAGTCAATCCTTCAATCAGCTTTCTTTAGACGATGTTGCCCTTCACTGGTTGCCTGAGCTAAAGTATCAGTGTGGTAATTGCCTACAAGTTGGGCAATACCACTTTCCTTTAAACCTTGTCTCTGGAGTCAGGCCAACGCAAGCATAATGAAACCATTCGCCCCCTTGGCACTGTCAACGAAAACCCAGCATTAGGTAATATATAAAAACTTAGTCTTTAGCTTTCAAGTACAAGTTTTTCCCCATATGGTTAGCCAAAACATTTAATCCCTTCAATTTCTATATTATCAATGCAATGACCAAAGTCCCTGATCGATGCAAATTTCAGCAGGAACACAGTTTACAAGAGATCTAAATCCAGAAATTTGGATTCACCCCTTGACTTCTTATATGTACCATTCCCAGCAAAAGAACAGATTCACTGCATGAACTCAACAAGTATTTCAACTACCGTATTACTGAAAAGTAAGATGCCTTTGCTTCAAACAATAAGAAATTCCTCATAAAAATTCAAAATGCAATTGGATGCAAAAATAGCAAATGACAACAAGTAAAAGAATAGGAAACAAATATAAGGGGACAGCAATTTACATTTTCATTGTCGCAAGCAATCATATCACCAAAAGATACCTGTAAGATTAGAATAGCTTCAGTTGCTACGAACTAGCTTCAAAAATCTTTATTTCTGATGTGTAGAATGATTTGGAACGACAAATAATTAGTGAATAGATGTCAGAACCTGATGACAGACGCAGTAGGTAGGTTCGTTTGGATCAATAGGCTGATCAAGCTCAACAGGCGAAGAAAAATCCTTTTTAAGGCTCCCCGGAGGAGGCATAAGCTCAAAATCTCTATCACGCTCCCTGTCCCAATCCCGATCCCTGTAGTCAAACCTCTTTGATGGAGGAAGTACAACTGGATCATCCGGTGCTAATTTTCCTTCTGCAAAAATTGGATAAAAAATTAAATGACAGTACGAAGAACATAAGTTAAATTTCTCAACACATCATGCTACACCACCCCTTGTTAGGCTAATGCTCTATTGCCATCAGGACATACAACCAACATGATTGTGGATCCTCAAAAGGATTGGCTTGCTTAGGTGATCCTTCAGGTATGAAACACTAAAAAGAAAATGAAATCCCGAAATAACACTTCTAGTGGCATATTTTAGAAAATTATTGTCCAAACCAATCTTAAAACAAGCCTAAATTGATAAACAAATGTAAAAACTGAAGCTCCACGATAATATAACACCAGATGGGTAAAAACAAAAAAAGGCATCGTGCTGTCTAGATCCAGAAAGTATAAAACTTGCTGCGGTACAGATAATGATTAAAAAGGCAAAATTGAGTATTTTATCGCTCTGTGAGGTAAGGAGTAAGCCTTGAGGTGCTTTGAGGCGTTAACCAAAAAAAATAAGCCATAAAAAAAATGTACAAAATAAGCCAGTGAGAAACAAACTTTAAAATTCACTACACAATAAAGCAAAGTGTAACTTGAAAACAAACACAATAAATTAATAAAGTAGTAAAGTTAAATCATAAAAACGTTGAATATAAAGACGAACACAGTCATTGCAGTTACGAGAAAACATTACATCTTAAATCTTCTTGTACTTTGTAGTTATGATAATATATATTTTGATAATGATGGGGAAAAAGTAATAGATTAAGCAAACTTTAGTCGACTAATACTATTGCTGAAATAAAAATACATGCATTTATATATCATGGATGCACGCATGTTTTTTCCCAAAACATAAGTAAACTCGAAGAAGAAAGGGTGAAGATGAGATGGAGAAGCAGTCAACCAGAAAAGGGAAGACCAGCAACAAGAAAAAAAAAAAAAAAAATCAGAAACAAGAAAGATAAAGGTCAAATCGGTGATGCTGTGGAGTAACCATTGCGGGGTCTGCTGCCATTGCCGAGTAGGTGAAGTGGAGTCGGTGCTCGAAAAAACTTTTGATGTTGTCTTTGAGTTTATTTTAGTTTTCGCGTGTATAATCCTTATTTTATTCTTATTTATATCTACTTTTATGAATAACCTAACAAAAGTTTGACTTTCCAAGCTGGTTTCACAAAACAAAAAGTGAGATTTTGATACGAGTCGGTTTGGTTCCAGGCAAATATACCATATAAAAAAGTGGTGCACACACCTCCGACTATCTGAGGCATGCGATGTAAGGCTTACGTCTCAATCAGTAAAGGCGTAAGCCTCGTAAACCTGCTTAAAAATTCATGCCTTGAAGCTTTTTCCATGCGCCTCAATTTGAGGCACGACTAGGATTCCCCTTTTTAAACCATGGGTACAGATACCCGGCAGCTAATCTTAATAGGGAATCTATTAAAGGTCAGAAAACTCCAAGTGCTCATTTCATTATTTAATTAACTAATAATACAATACCTATAAATGGCCCAAGAAGCAGTTGATGTACCTTGTTTCAGATCTTCTGCAAAGTAGTTCAGATCCTCATCAAGTCGTTTTACGTGGCTATCTATCTGAAGAGAAGTGGGAATGAAGCAAGATACATCACATATCCAACTCTTCAGAATATCAATAATATCAAAACACTGATCAATTAAATGCATTGGCATGTAAGCAGGTGAATTCTAGTAACAGATTCATGGTTATCAAAACTACTGCAATAACATAATGCTTTAAGCAAGGTTCAAAGATTAAGAGACTAAGGAACTCTTTCCACCCACCTTCACAAACTCAGGGGGTGGGGGGGAATGAGAAAAGAAAGAATCTAAATTATCAAAAGCTATTTCTCCAAATTACTCAAAAGACCACCATCTTAGGAAAAATACATAGTTTAATAACAATCATTGTCACTATAATGACTTATCAAAGAGCGGAAGGAAGACTAATGTGTCCGTGGAAAAAATCACTGTACATAAATTTGGGGAAGATGCTTGTTATTTCAGTGGGAGTTGCAAGAGCAATTCTATGTATGAGTTTTTTTTGCCCAAAAGTTTGAGAAAAAGCATTACCTTATTATTTCTCTCTTTGTTTGCATGTTGTTACAAGGCAATCAATTGCTTATATTGAAAATTTTGGAACAGCTACATTATCTCTTAATCAAACATAAGAGTTGTCGAAGAGTAACAAGCTGTTTATTTCTGCATTATTTTTCTAACTATAATAATAAAAGAAGTGATACCATCTAACATGCAGTGCAAAGAAAAAATAATAAGTCACAAAAACCATATAAAACTGGTAAAGGAAAAATGATCAAACTCCAATGTCCAACTAATTCAAGCATTATCACAATCAAATGCAACCAGAGCAGTTCATGCTACTATGGAAGGAATGGACCGTATGAATGAAAAATTCTTCAGAGGGTTCAAGTGCAGTAGCATTAATGACACTGGGACTTACGAGATCATAAGCTTGTCGGGCCAATAGAACCTTTTCTGTGCAGAGACTGAGTGCACTGTCCTGGTTGGCCTCAATATCTTTTTGAAGCTTTTCAATTGCTTCATCGTCTTCATCGCTGTTGACACCATATTTCCTTGAGAATAATCCCCCATTTCCCTGAGATGCCAATCCCAAACAGTACTTGGTTTGCTGCCTTGTCTGATTTATCATCGCTTAAATTTTCATACATTTATACAAATTAGCGCAGTCTGTCATTTATTCTTACTTATAGAATGCATATTTAAAGTAGAAAACAGAAAACAAAGGGGAAACCTTGGGATCTCTCATCCAATTCTCGAATGGTGTTGAGCAACCTCTGAAGCTCCGCGGGTAACGTACTCGAATCTAATAATAAAAATAATAATTGATTTTCGCTATTATTCACAAACAATTTCATCTAACAATTCAAATTCACCATATATAATTTAAAAAGTAATAAAAATAAAAATCTCACATTCCAAATAGTCGTCCACGAATACACCGGTTCTCGCTATGGCCATCTTGAGTTAATTGCTTGCTTCTAGGGTTCCACTGCAGGGAGGGCGGAGAAAACTCACTGAAAGAAGAAAGTGGGAGAGAAATTGAGAACCGAACGACGTCGTATCTTCTAACTGTAAGATTGGGAATATTCCGCCGAGGTCCCCAACCTTCCGTAGCTGTGTCACCAATATCCGCAACTAACAGAAAACACTTATTGAACGTTGAAATGACCAAGCAACGCACTTACGTGATATTGGGAATGGGGTGAAGCAAAGGAATAGATTTCATGAACATTGTCGGAGTTTTACTTTATTGGAATTTTTAAATAGATGTTGAATTTAAATTGGACAAAATGTTAATTTCGAAAAAATGATTTTGTTATATATATATATAATCGATTGCTGGAAAAAAAAAAAGAGATTGCCGAGCTCTGAATATCTGCTGGAGTAGTAAGAACTTCCCTTACCTGAGTCATGATGGTCCTAATACGAGATCTGATCCGTCGTCCCTGTAACAGCGAATGAAAATATCTGGTGTTGCGATCTCCCTCACATACCCAACGAGAGCCGACCTTTTGCGTAAAACATTTATTTTTTTAATTCCATTTTCATCTCAAACACCTCCATTATAAATATACAGCCCCATAAATATTTCAAAGTATGTTGAATCATTCTATTACCTTAGACGATCATATTAAATATTCAAAAAAAAACACATTCTTTGATTATTGATTCAACCCCAAAATTTGTAGTTTCATATAAATGATCTCAAACTTTATTTCATCATTAGTTGAGCCTTGAATTAAGTCAAGAGAACTTACTTTGAATTCCAAATCAATAATCCAATATCTATTGCCCCAGTCTCATATCAAAACACAGAAAGATCATTTGATCAAACGCCAAAATAAAACCCCATGTTCGCCAACTAACCTTCAAAGTTCTGGAATTTTGGGAAGAGGCACTTGGAGTTCCGATACTCAAGAACAAATGCGTTCTTGTTGATCTAAGTGAAGAGAGAAGTAGCTTGGAGTTTTGAGAAGTGCGAGCATGCACAACCGAAGGAGTTCCTCGTTGATTTACAATTTAGGTAATCAGAGTCGGTTAAAATTTAACAGTGTTTGGACCAATTGTAACTTAACTTTTCTATTGAATTTTACTGGCAAGTTTGTTAAATTTTCTAGTGAATTCTACTAGAAAGCTTGTCCAAAGATTTTTTAATCCATGTGAAAGTTCTTTAATAGATTCTTCGTGATCGTATTTAGTATTCATTATTTACTTTATTGCTTTTATTTTATTTGATTGAAACCTTGGTTTAATTGGATTAATTAAATTTAATCATCTAGAGACAATAAATTGTGATTTGTTGCTCTTTATTATTTAATTCCCCATAGTTGGGTTTAAATATTTGATAATTATTTAATTTAATTACACACAAATTACCTTACAATTGGTATCAGAGCTAGAATATATCCTTGACCATATAATTTGTCTAGATGAGTCAATTACTTTTTGTTCTGCCATATTTTGATGGTACTAATTATGCTTACTGAAAGATTAGGATGTGAGTCTTTTTTAAGTATATGGATAAACAAGTTTGGGTCAGTGTACAAAAAGATTGGACCATCCCTTCTACAACCTTTGCAGGTTTTGTCACCCCTACAGTGGTTTCCACTTAGTCTAAGAATAATCTAGATGAATGTAATTGGAATAGTAGAGGTATTCATGCAATATTTATGGCTATTTTCTATGAGGAGTTTAGACGGTTATCTTTGTGTGACACTGCAAAAGAAGATTGGAACATCTTAGAAAACATGAGGGAATTAAGACTGTTAAACTCTAAGTTGTAAATGTTAACCACAAGGTTGAAGAAATTAGGATGAAAGATTATAATCTTTTGATGATTTCTATGCTCAATTAAATGATATTGTGAATTCTAATTTCAACTTAGGCGTAAATATTGCTGAAGTTAAAATTGTGAGAAAGATTATGAGATCCCTACCTGAAAGATTATGAGATCCAAGGTGACTGCTATTAAAGAAAACAAGGACCTTGATGTAATTAAGATAGAAGAACTCGTGAGATCTCTCCGAACATATGAACTTAGCATACATAAGTCTAAGAAGAACAATTCATTATTCCTAAAAACTATTAGGGAAGCTAGTGACACTCACTTATGATGACACCCTTAAGGATGATTTGATTGCCTACCTATCTAGAGAATTTAAGAAATTTCTTAAGAATAGAAAAAGACTTCCTGATAAGTA
Source organism: Fraxinus anomala (assembly GCA_903798345.1). Classification (NCBI taxonomy): domain Eukaryota; kingdom Viridiplantae; phylum Streptophyta; class Magnoliopsida; order Lamiales; family Oleaceae; genus Fraxinus; species Fraxinus anomala. The sequence goes on from CAIGRN010148120.1 coordinate 8,080, forward strand.
TAAGTGAGACTGTTAAATTCAGAAAAAATAAAAGAGAGAAAAGTAAGACTATAGATGCCTTGAAGAAGCCTATAAGGTGTCATGAGTGCCAGTGTTTTAGACATTTTAAATATGAGTGCCCTAATTATTAGAAAACCCTGGGTAATGCTACAAATGACACTCTCACTGATGATAAGTCAAAATGAGAATCTCCCAATCCCGATGAGGGTGGGAATTATATGGCTTCACATCCGTGATTAGTAGTGAGTCACGTGAGGAAATAGAGAAATCGACACTTCATAGGAAGGTTCAGAAGATTAGCGTAACATTTATGAGGCGTTTGATGAACTATTTGAAGAGTGCCTTAAGTTGAAAAAGTTGACTAGTTCTACCTTTAAGAAATTGGATAAATTTGAATTAGAAAATGAGAGTCTAGAAAACCAACTTAAGGAGTCTAGTGGTAGATTGAATAACTTAAGTGTAGAGAAAGAATTCTTGGAAGTTAAGGTTAAGACTTTTACTAGTGACCTTGAGAAAACTAGTGCCTAGTTTCTCAATCATATACTAGTGGCTATAAAAAGATTGACAATATGTTATAAGTGAATAAACCTGATATACATGTTTCTTCATCTTCCAAAACCAAGTCAGCTCCTGCCTCTGGTAAGTCTAAGCGAGTAGCTCCTGAACCTGGAGAATTTGTGCAACATAAAGTTCTTCAACCTAAAGTTGGTCCTAGGTTCATTCCCAATGTTATAATTGTAGTGTTTTAGGTCACATTAGACTTAAGTGTCATAAGTCCTTGATTAGGAACAATAAGTGCATGTAAGGATCATTTTCAACTATACATTCACACAATAAAATATTTTACACCAAAAACTTTTCCCTACTTTTTTAAGCACACATTCTCCTAAATATCACTATTTAAAATTCTTTTTTTCTACAATAATGATTGTCAAATATCTAAACGAGATCTAACTACTCATATTAGATTCTTAACTAATCAAGTGAGTCACTAACTGAGTTAATGACTCAATTGAGTAAAATTACATATTCTTTTAAGAAGGTTTGAGTGAAGAAGAGTGAATTCATAGATCAAATGATGTTAATTGCGATATTACTCGCGTAGCTCTTCATGGTAAGTGTGTTTATATGCCTCATTGATTAGACTTTTAGGTGCATGCATTTACATTGATCAAAATATTTATATATTCATACATGCACTCTATTTTTTGCTTTATTTCATTTTTTTCGTGTGTTTTTTTTTTAATTGAAAAAATTTAAAATATGAAAATACGAAAAAAAAAAATTTAATGTTTTGGAAAAGAAAATAAATATTTTTGATTAACATACATTTTTAAGTGAGATCATTTGACATGTTATATTGTGATCAAGTACTAGTAAAATTAATGAATTGTGAATAAAGTTTTCATTAACTTTGTTTAGAATTTATTTGAAGTACTTGGTATAGGTTGTTTCATGTTTCATCTGCACTACACACATTAAGCTCTTAGAAGTCAGTCTTGATCACGTGTGTGTGATTTGAGATGACGATCATCAGTGTGGAAAGTGGACATTAAATATGGAATGATCCTTAATTAGTTGACCTAAACTTTTGTATATTCTATTAAAAGAAAAAATATTATTGAACATGAAGGAAAGAAAAATATATGAATTATATGAAAAAACGTGAGATATGTCTTATACTTTTCTTTGTAGCCTTTATGACTCATGCAATTAAGTATCTTATTATATTTTAAAATTTGTTGTCTTATGATCATCTGACCTGAGAATCATCGACCTAAAACTCGTTACATGGATCACATAAAAAGTTTAATAAAAAATAGTCTGCACACAAGATGAAAAATATAACAGAGAGAAAAATAAATGTATGTCCTCACAAATATGGGGTGAAAGAAAATTGATACAAAATCAAGTATGAGCTTTTTATTCTAAAGGTGCCAGTAGTATTGAGTTTGACTTTCATACTTTGAGGAATGTATTCATTCATTAGTGACTTCTTTTGCATGTCCTTTCTCACCGATATAAGGTTTTGAATCTTGTTCATAGGAGATTAATGACACTTTTCACACATGGATTGCATATACATTTACTCCATATAGGTTTAAAATGAGTTATATGAGAAAATTTCACCATATATGAATAATACCTATATAAATAAGCAAATACCTATTCAAGGATTTGAGCTTTAAAAATCGAATGTTATTTTTAAAATCTAAAAAAAATAAAAAATAAAAAGAAAGAATTTTTTTAACTCTCATCACGTGTTGCATAATGTTGCATTATTTGTCCATGTTAATATTTTTATATTCCACCTTGTGATATTTATGATTATATTACTTCTTTTTCTTTGTTATTCATGCTAAAAAGAGGGAGAGAATATTTATTTCAAATAAGTTAAATTATTTAGTTTAAAAGAGTTATATGAGTTAGGGGGAGGAGTTGATTTTTTTTATTTTTAGTTTGATATTTGACTCATGGGGAGTCCTTAACATTTTTTTAATATTAGTATTTTTTTTATTCTTGGAATTTTAATATTGATATTGTATTTTGTATTTTGTCAATATTAATATATGTTTTCTATGTTATTTCTAAGTTATTATTACACGTAGTATTGTATGCTTTGGTGTTATACATATTTTACTTATGTTGTTTTATATTACTTAGTTATATTTTATTTAATTGTCAGTTTGATTTTGCTTTTCACATGTTATTGTTGTTTCTATATGTTTCAAGAAACAAGCAATAAGTTAAAGTCTGGGTAGTCAGGCTGCTTGAATTTTGATTTTAAAATAAATGATTTTGTCATGAAATGTCAAAGAGGGAGATAATTAAGTCCAAATTTATAATTAGCAATTTTCAAATTTATAATTGACAATTTTCTTAGTCAAAATCATGTTTTAGTTGAATTGTATTAGAAGTTTATTGAGTTGTAATCAAATTCAAAATATGATTTATTGAATCCTAGTTATAGTAAAAATATTTTGAGGTTGATAGAGTCTAAAAAGAAGTCAAAGAAATATAAGTAGAAGATCAATATTCGGACTTCAAGAATTAGAGCAAAAAAAGGGAGTCTCGGTCGCTTGCTTCGCATCCGGTTGGCATTTGAACACTCAAAACAGGAGCATCGACACTCGCTATTTGCGACCTTTCTGCTCGAGCGGCAAGCTTGCTACTCGCTTAGTGCAAAGGAGTTCGCTTGAGCGGGGTTCAATTCTAGCAATTCCCAATTTATGTAAAACATTTATATTTTATTCCATTTTCGTCCCAAACACATCCATTATAAATATACAGCCCCGTGAACGTCCCAATGCGTGTTGACTCATTACATTACCTTAGAGATCATATTAAATATCCAAAAGACACATTCTTTGATTATTTGATTCAACCCAAAAATTCATAGTTTCATATAATTGATCCCAAATCTCGTTTCATCATTGGTTGAGCCTTTGAATTAAATCCAGAGAACTTACTTTGAATTTCAAATCAATAATCCAATATGTCTTGTCTCAGTCACATAACAAAACATAGAAACATCCTTTGATCAAACACCAAAACAAAACCTTACTTTCGCCAAATTACCTAGTTTCGGAGTTTTAAGAAAAGTCGCTTGGAGTTCCGATGCTAAAAAATGAGGCGTGTTCTTGTTTTTAACGGGGAAAGAAAGGTAGTTCAAAGTTCTGAAAAGTGTAGGTATGCACAATCGAAGGAGTTCCTCGGTGATTTACAAATTGGATTATCAGAATCAGCTAAGGTTTAGTAATTTCTGGACCAATTGTAAATTAACTTTTATAATGAATTTTACTGGGAAGTTTGTTCTGTGGTTTTTTTATCTTTGTGAAGAGTTCTTCAAATGGTTTTTTCTATGTAATTATATTTGGTATTCATTATTCACTTTATTGGTTTTTATTTGATTGACACATAGATTCAATTGGATTTATTAAACTTAATCATCTAGAGACAATAAATTATGACTTGTTGCTCTTTATTGTTTAATTTCGCGTAATTGGGTCTAAATATTCGATAATTATTTAATTTAATTACGCGCAAATTACCTTTCAAGAAGCTTGTTCTAAATTATATTCCCTTGACAATTTTAAGATAAAAAAAGGCATAATTCTTTGACAGTTACCTTGATTTATTATATGAAAACTTTATATGGGGAATAAAAGATAGTGAGAGTCAGAAAGAAGACGGTGGGGGTGGGAAACTAAATATAGAAAATGAAAATGGAGAGTAATATGCAATAAATTCATACTTTAGAATTGAGAGGGGAGAGTTTTCACATTTGCATTCAAGTACGTCTTTAATTCTTACTTTTTTATGTTAGTAAAAAATCTGATTTAATGATATATCTGTAGATAGACAAATTAATTAATTAAAGGAAGGTGATTAGGAAGATATTTTATATATTATAATGCTATTAGTGAAAAACGAAGTAAGATTAAGTAATTGACTAAGGACATCGTTGAAAAGTGATCAAAAAATACAAGGGCAAAAGTGAAACTAAATGTTTCTAGGGTTTTCTAAGATAACCAACAGATTGTTTGGGTTTATTATTTGATGTTTGTATTTCTTTTTTACTATTATGAATTGTAAAAATATTAAGTAGATATGAAATGAAGTTAGAACAGAAAAGGCAAAAAAATAAAACCCTCTAGAAATATTTTTCCCTTGTATAGTTTTCTTATGTAGATTTAGGAATTGGGAGTAGTACAAAAACTAAAAAATATATATGAAAAAGATACACAGAGATTAAGATAAAAGTATTAGCGGAAAAAAAAAAAAAACAATTAGCCATTGAAAAACGAAAAATAAAATAAAATTAGAGATTACTTCTAGATAAATCAACTCTATAACGTCATGTTTTGTCAACTTTTTCTTCTCAAACTTGAACTTTGATATGGGTTGACTGTGTGACTCACGGTCCACATTTGCTAATCCTGCAACTATGGATCAGTCGACGACTGCAAGTATAAACATCCAAACAGTAAAAAGAAATGTAGTTATTAATCAAATTGCACAATAATAATAATAATAATAATAATAATAATAATAATAATAATTCCCAATTATATTAAACTTAATATAAAACAAATCTTGGTCAATAGCATCATAATAAGTGCGTTTTTACACACTTATTTTACTGTCAAAACATGAAAAAAATTGATTAATATATTAGAATATAGCTTAATTCTATGTAATTTATGTTTTGCTGGACAAAGTGATGAATGTAGCTGAAATAAGGAGGAATAAGTGAAAAACGACCAAAATAGAGGAAAATAAAAGTTTGGGGATTAAAGTGCAAATACTCTAAACTTGTTTCTAACCTTGTAATGAAGATTCGAGAGTGTTAGAGGTCAATTGGATGAAGAAACGGGTCAAAGGGATGAAATATAGCCAAGACATTATCACATATCAACTTTCAAGTCGAAAAGTTTTGCACCGATTTTTCAACTTCATATTTAGACCAGTTTTTGACATAGAAAACGATCGAATTCGAAGATAGCATCTGAATCAAAGTTGTAGCTCTTACAGTCAGCTTTCCAAAAAATCTTGAATCGCCTCAATCAGATATCGAGAGAGAAAGTTATAACGAAAATAGTGAAAACTATTTGGTGGAAAACTTCTAAAGCTATGCGGTCGCATAACACATTTAAGGGATTTTCAGGGCCAGATTAATTGCTCTATGCGACAGCAAGGGTTCACCCGATGCGGTCGCATAGGGTAAAATCTGATGAAAATTCTGGTTTCCTTCTACGACCCAAATACTCATGGTAAATTATTTTGGCACGATTTCTTAATCCTAAAGGACCCCAAAATGTTCCAGAACGCTTCATTCTTCATTATTCATCATTCTTCCATTGATTTTGGGCTCTAGAAACTCATAAAGAACTAACAATCTTGGTGAAGTAACGGAGGAACTCAATTGGATATAATGATTTCACATATATTATTTCATGTAACATAAGGGAGGAACTCAATTGGATATAATGATTTCACATATATTATTTCATGTAACTGGTCTTTTATTGTTGAATAATCTTAGTTTTTAGACTTTTCTTTTCATGAATTTATATTGAAATCGGTTTAATAATTACTAGATTTTTCATTGATTCAATCATGCTTTTTCCATTTTTTAATCAAACTATTTATTAGTTTCAAAATCAATTACTTGTTGTTGAGATTTTTTTAACAATTATTAAATCATTTATAGATCCAGTCATTCTTCTATCATTAAATTGAATTAGTTGTTGAATTTTAATAATCCAATCCAATTGAGGGAATTTCGACGCTTCACCGCCTCAAATTATTGATTTTAATTTCACCTTTCAATATTGAATTTTATTACATATTGAACACGATAACTCATCCCTTTTTAGAACCCTTAAGCATTTTCCATCTTCCTGTGGATACCACACCCCAAAGTTGCACTACAACTACCGTGTTATTCTTTGAGTGTAATCACATCACCTCTTCAGCAGATGATATGTCCTCAGGATCAAATACAAGTAGGCATTCCAGCAAGCAAAAAGTCGAGGGATTGACATATCTGGAACTTCTTTGTCTATGGAACATGCTTTTTTTCCCTGTATAATTATAGGTTTCTCATGCATGAATTGCACTTCAATTATCATTGCTAGATCATTACACAACTCGAACCTACGACTTCTAACTTACAACTTGATCCTTTAACTTTTAAAAACTATTTTACAACAATATTAATTTCAATCATTTTGTTCACATAATTGCCAATTACATTAAAACCTAACAATAAGGGAGTGAGACTGAGAAGAAATACAATTGTATAATAAATACTAAAAAAAGAGTGAGACTGAGAAGAAATAATAAAACAAACCATCTTATATCAGCTAAAATAAATTAAATAGAAGATACGTGAAAAGAAAAAAGGACAAAGAAAAGAAAAGAAAGGATTATCATCAGTTATTGAAATCAGTGAATCTAAACATGAAAGTTACCATATTTTTTCATTCTACAACATAATGATGATTACAATTAGGTTAAATGTGAGAGTTACCAACACTAATTCAATTGGAAGAAATCCAAATAAATACAACTTAAATTTCAACTTCCACCAATTCAATTAGAAGATTACCTTAGACAGTTTACAGAAGAATTGTTGGTGAAGATTTGACTTGCAGAGAGTTAAGGAACAAAAAGCTGCACTAAATTTTGGCCACCATTGTGAGAAATTGGAACTCGAGCCCCATATGCACTCCATTCTTCATAAAATTCCAGATATCACCCAATGTAAAATAGTCTAAGTTGTCTCTTTCCCATGGATACCATAAACTATTCAGATTTATCACGTCACTCTGTTCACAAAATCATCAAACAACGAAAGGGACAATTATCCACAATCATAAACACCATTTCATAACATAAAGATTAACCACAAAGCAGGCACGAGAAATTAAATGGGAGAGAGAAATTAAAGGGAACTAAAGACTATTATTTGACAATTGGGGAATAATCATAAATCTTTTCAATAATGTTTTTCTCGTCAAATTATGCAATTTTGATCCTTAAGTTTCATTTGGTAGCTATCATTATATTAATGTCACATTTAATTATAATTTTTATTATATTAATATTAAGATAAAATAAAGTATAATTAAATATTTTGGAGTTATAATCTACTTCTTAATTATTAACAATTATGATACTAAGAGAATTTATTGTCTTGAATAAAGATACGCAAGGATAGTGAAAATAAAATGTTTCTTCGATGAGGGTATATTAGGCCTATAACTAAATATATAATGGTAAAATTGGTATTTAAACGTTTTTCCTCAATCCTTCATTTTCAATTATAGTACAATTGTAAATAGATCGCGCTATTTGTACATTTTGATTGACAATTTGTGAGTTAATAGTGATATCCATTCATTTGAAGATCCGATTTTGAAATTAATGGCAAAAATATTTCCAACATGCAAGGTTCGGAGCCTCAAGCATCAATGGAAGCCATCGACATTCATCAAGAACATCGAATAAGAAATTTACACAAAGTTAAATCAATTCACAATGGGCTCAAAAAAAATTCATTGTACCCGTCTGTACAATCTAGAAACGGCTACAAAATACTCAACCCTAAGACAATAATACCAAGAAGCTACTATAATGGATTCGATCGAACAAATCAAACTACCACTCGATAACAACCATCAATCACTAAGATAATATTCACTAAGATCAATGACTAAACTAGAAGGATTTAATCTATTCACAAAGAATCAGATTTGAGAGAAACCCAACGAGCAGAATCACGAAGAAGAACCCAGAAGCCTTTTTCGCACAAAGCCAGAAGTCAAGAATGAAAAGCACACCCCATAAAAGACGGTCCAACTGGTATAAGTAGATAAACTATCAACCGCAGATCTGATCTTCATCTGACGGTCCAGAGCAACACACTTGGTTATTTCCATTGGGCTTGGGTTTTGGGCCTAAAACTAAATTGTATTATTGGGCATTAGTTTTCTTCAAAACATTTCCAGCAGTTGGGCTTACCCCATTTTCATCATTGCCCATAGTGTTAGAAACTAATGATATAAATGGCATCATATTCTAACACAACACATACATTTTCATATAACTAGCTTAATTGTAAATTCACACACCAACTTTTTTTTAACTACACTACATTTTAGTTAAAATGAATCTCTAAACTTTTCTTATTTTTACACATGTTCTCAACTTTTTATGAGAAAATTTATCATCAATTCTTTATTAATTTACACATCTTGTCTAAAGAGACAATTGAGTCCAAAATATTTGTTATGAGGGTTGAAAAGACATATTTATCTGTTTTCTTTAAATAATTGAAATAAATAATTAACACTCTATTTTCTTTACATAATTCGAATTCCATACATAACTAGTAAATTTGAATTGAATTTACTCCATGTGGGATGATAACTCTTAACTCATCAATTCTATTACTTGTCAACGATCCCGTACACTTGCGGGTTTCGCACGAACAAATTTTTGTCTCCGTTGTCGGTGCGTAATTTATTTAATTTCAGTTTATTAGTTATTTTTAGATTTTAAGTTTTTTACTTATTTTAGGCTATTTATTGAACGAACTAAGTCTCTTGTTTTACTCTTTTCGGGAAAGCATAGTTTATGTAAGATTCGAATGAAATCGAGTTTCTTCCAATAGATTCCGAAATCGAAAAAACCTTCAGACAACGAAGAAGAGAACAGAGTGATGCAAGAGAAATGGTAGAAAATCAAAATCCGAATCAAGTTCAGAATCCATTACCAATACCTCAGCCAGATCATCCGAGAACAGTAGCAAATGATGAAGAAGCTTTAGTGAGAGATTATGTGAATCCCATTCATGGTCCTGTGCAACCACCTATCATATATCCACCATTTGGATATGCTAACTTCCACATCAAGCTTGACGTCATCAACTTATTTCAGAATCATCACGACATTAGGTTCTCTGGAAGATCAACTAAAAACCCTCATGAACATATTCAAGCCTTCTTGATGTTGTGCGATATGAGTAGTCACGAAGGCATGTCTGCTGACGATTTTCGACTACACTTATTCCCTCACACCTTAAAGGACGATGCACGAGATTGGCTAAACTCACTAATCTCTGGGGACATAGTTTCATGGAATGACATGGTGCATAAATTCACTTTGAAATTCTTCCCACCTTCTCGAGTCCATCAACTCAAAAATGAAGTCCATGCTTTCAAGCAATGAGATTTTGAGAACTATCCAGAAGCTTGTGAAAGATTCAAAGATTACTTTAGAAAGTGCCCTAATCTGAACATTCCTAAAGACTCTAAGATCTGCATATTATATTCAGGTATGAGACCTGAATTTCCCAACATAGTCAATGCTTCAGCAAGA
>CAIGRN010148141.1:0-12970 GCA_903798345.1 Fraxinus anomala
CATTGCGATTACCATGTCTGATTCAAGTACTCTTCCGTTTCGGTTCTCAAGTTCTTGATGATCCAACATGAACGATTCTTATGATGGTAAATTATTTTCCCCAACATGGAAAACATAACTGACCAAAGGGTTTTATCAAGCAAGTGATTGTGATTAACGGCTGAAATTGGTCAAATTAGAAGAGTGGTGCAGTTGGTCCATTGAGCTCTTTTGTTTTTTTTTTTCTCTCCCTTCTATACTAATCTTATACTTGATTAGTTTGGTACGATGATTAAGCTAAGAGGTCTGTTACTGTAAAGATATTATTGTACTTGAAACTTAGACTAATACGGTTATCAAGATGAGCAATTAGTTACCGTATGGACGATAATTTTGAAACTTGGTAAGTGTTGTATGGTTATCGAGCTCTGGTACTCAGAAGTGTAATTTAGAAATAACACGACGAGTAAATAAATGTATTTCTACGCATTGGATTGCATGTGATTAATGAAACTACTAACTGTACTATAAGCTTCATTAGTTTCGTATGGTGATTGAGCTGAGAGGTCAGTTTTCGCACAGCTACTAATGGTGCTATATCGATTATACCTCCAAGGTGCTATGTCCCTTGAACCATAAAATATTATATAATTTCGTCCCTGAAATTTACCTCGTACTTAGATGAAAAGTACTTTCTTTTAATTTCTCTCTCTCTTTTCCAAGTAGTCTCTTCCATCCATGATTACGCCACTGAAGTTTAACGATGGGGTTTTCTTATTTCTCAACGTGTGTACTTTCCTATCCAATACAGCGATTGGTGATTCTATTTGGATGAGTCTTTCTGTACATTAATCCAAGCACTTGTATTAATTACATGGCTTGGGTCATGTGCATATTTCGTGATCATAAATACATGAAACACATTATTCTGAAAGTTCCGATGGCAAAGGCAAATGATATGCCATATTTATTATTCAGTCAACTACCTCAAAATGTTTTATATTCTTGGCCTCAGTTTTCCCTTCTTGCCAAACTCACCCTTCATTGGTACTTTGTTCAAGACAATGTTATTTTCCACCTGGAATTCCAGGTCTTTCCTCCTGTTATCGGTACAACTTTTTTGCCAACCCGTGTCGTCTTAATTTTAACTCGAATATTTTCAATGGCCTGAATTGTATATTCAATAATTTCCAGACCTAAAACTCTATTTTCTCTGAATTCATCCCAATGGATGACCGAAAAACTCAAACCCTGTGCCCGTACCTCGATTAGTTAGTTATTTGGAAAAAAACAAAAGAAATTGTGTAAAATCACTTTAACCCAATCTATAGTAGTCTAAAAAATGTTATTATAGGAAAATTTCACCAATAGTGGGTATATTTCCCAACTACCTCCAGATCTAAGACACAAGTTTGAAGTATATTCTCTAAAATCTAAATGGTCATCTTGGATTGTCCATCAGATTTAAGGTGATAAGTTGTATGCTAAAGTTAATTTTCTTCCTATAGCTCCGTGTAAACTCTTAAAAAACTTGGACGTAAACCTTGGATCCCTATTTGATACAATTGAGACGAAGACTTTATACAATCTAACAATTTCCTGTATGTATAATTGTTACAACCTCAATTTTTAGGACTATTGTTCTATTATTTTATTAGCCAACTATGTAAATAATGTAAAATATCTTTGTTTTCACAAGTTTTTCTTAAAGCTTGCATATGAAAAAGATGAAACAACATTAAATTGAGAAACATGGGAATGAATTCTTTGAAAGCTCTTGGGTTTCCAACATGTTTACATTTTGAATAATTAGTATAACTATTTCGGAACGATATTTTTGAACTATTACAAACTATCCACATATGCCAACCGAAATAATAAAACTATGTCGTGGAAGCTAATATCGAGAAACAACCTCGTATCATGATAATTTTGTATTAAAATGTAAACCTCGAGATATTTTGAAAATTATATATTTTACTTGTCGATGAGTCCATATAGGTCGTCACTTAGTGCATCATCATATGTCTCATCACCAGTGCCAGTCCTCTGATTTTCAGAGCTTGAGGCAAACTTCATAAATTAGGCTCCCTAAAATAGTAGTATACAAAATCTATAAGTGTATTATGGGACCAATTGTTAACTTAAAACTTAATAACAAAACAACAAACAAAATGTATTATACAAAACAATTATATTATAATAAGTGGTTGCCTTTACGCTGTACTTCCATAAATACCACATAAATGACGACAGTATTTAGGCTTACTTTATAAGGAAACTCTTCAAAATAAAACAACTCCATGGAAGCATGAAACCTTAAGTATATGACTTCAAAGAGCCGTTTAAGTTCATCACTACAAGAAAAAAGGCCTGTTGCAACATGTAAAAGGCAACATTCATTGATTTCATGTTGCTAAAAGGGGTCTATCGCAACATTGAGCAAGTGTAAGTAGCCATTGGTTGAATAAATTGAGTTTTGGCAATGTTTTTTTAAAAAATGTTGCTAATACACCCTTTTGCAACGTTCGCTGTCCGTTGTCATTAATTTTCTTTTTGCAGCGTGCAATGCGTGTTGCTGTTAATGTTTTACACGTTGCCGTTAATTAGTTTTAGCAACAGGCAATGCGCGTTGCCATTGGATGTTTTAGCAACGCGTGTTTGAACGTTGCTATTAATTTTTTCGCAACGTTCATTGCATGTTGTCGTTAAAAGTTTTAGCAACGCGTGTTTGAACATTGTCATTAATCTTTTAGCAACATGCACTGGTCATTGCCATTACCTTTTTGTTTTTAGTAATTAAAGTTGCCCTAATCAGATTCAGGTTCAGAATTCAACTTTCAATTGAACCCATACCCTGATACCACTCCTTCTGCCGCCTCCGCCTATACCTCTCAGTCCCGGCCTCATTCTCCACCTCTGCCTACTCCAGAGCCGGACTTCTCATTTTCTCGACATGCCATTCAATTTTTTTGGCAATTTATGTTGCTGACTCCCTGCTCGCTCACCTTCTCCATCCCTGTTTGTTCGAGCCCTAGACAGCAGCAGCAGAAGCAGACGCTGTCCGTAGCCGCCGGCGATTGTTCAGCAGCAGCAGGAAGAAGGACAGAAGGTGAAGCCCCGATTCCCAGAACCCAATCTTCCTCTCTATACCACGTCCCGTGAAATTTTCCTCTCGCAACCCAATCATCTTGAGCTCGAAGCTCCTATTAAGATCTGCGGTATTGCTCGAAATTAATTTTTTTCCTTAATCGATTATGTGTCGTGTAAAATCATTGGTTTTAGAGTTTGTGACTATGGGAAAAATAATGAGATTTCTTTGATGGAATTTCGTGTTTTAGTTTTTTATAGTTTCCAATGCTCAAAGTGATATTGATATGTTAAGTTTTTCTAATTGCTATTGATATGCTTTTTGGGGCTTTATGCGACTTTATCGGTCTTGGGTTAGTAGTTAGTACACTTATCTTCTATATCTTCTAGTCTTGGTTAACTTTTGGAATTACAAGTTTATGGTGTTTGAATATTGATAAGATTACAATTCCAGTCTTGGTTAACGTTGCTAAAAAGCTTATTTGCTTTTAACCGATTTCTGAGACCTTGAGTGGAAAAAAAATGCAGGATTCAATTCAACTTTACAAGACCTTGAGTGGAATAAAATGCAGGATTCAATTCAACTTTACACCAAGGGAATGTTGCACACCATGAATACAATCAGGTATGGTTTGGGGCCACTTAACTTTGGAAATATTTGCTGAATATCTGATAACTGAATTTTGTATAGGTTGGCAAGGGGTGAGATGTTGGGCTGAATCAGATAGCTCTGTTTGAGGGCAAAGTTGCTGGTGGTAACGGTGAACAAGTTCTTAGTAGGGATGTTTACAGGCTTGGGCAGCTCTTTGACTTTTTAGGATGCTGTCATTTTACTTCACAGATATTGATGATAAATGAAGGTTAATTGGCAGCTCTTTGTTTGATTTTTTTTTTCTTATCAAAATACAAAGTAACAAAGAATAAAAGGTTTCTGGTATAATTTACTTTATAGTTGTCTTCTCTGGAAGAGTTCTCAACCATTTCACTCTGAACCTATTTGTCTTGGTCCGGATACTATATAGTTGTCTTTTGTGCAAGTAGCCATTAGTTAATACTTATGATTTATGAAGATGTTCACACAGATGGGAGTGAGGGAACCATGAATGGGTATTGCTTTCTTGATGGTTGCACCAGTTTGGAGGTTTCTACCCAATTCTCTCAAAGCATCTGAAGAAGAAACCAGTTAGAGATTGTATCACCTGTTCTGATTTTGTGATTCTGTTGGAAATTTTTGAGCAATTAGTATTGTAATTGACATCATTTTGAACTGTTGTAGGTTCATACCGATCTTCTAAATGATTACAAAGAGAATGCAAGCGATGATTTAGACGGTGAGAAGTTTGTTAATAACTGAAATATATTTGAGGCAATACCTGATTTATGTCTTCTATTAACTGGGTAGTGAAGCTCCTTTAACAATTTTGTTATGTACTCCCAAATTCAGAAATCAGAGAGGATCAAAAGGGAGATGGGATTGTTCTACAACAATATCCATAAGACGAAAGGCTTTCACAAAGGGCATAACGATGATGACGGCGTCCGAGGGGAGGTTAAGGCCAACGCCATCATTGATGCACTCTATGAACACCTGATGACTTGGCTTGTGATAGTTCCTTTTTTTTTAATGTATTGGATTTTTAGATGTTTCAAAAATTTTTATCTGAATTTTGTATTGATATTGTTACATTTTGGAATTTGATGCTAATTGGAGTTACTTGATATTGTTATCTTTTATCTTGTTTGTGGTTGATTTATGTAAATTATCGTACAAATAAAATAATTAAAAAAAAATGTAAAATGACCTACGGTAACGTTCAGTGCACGTTGCCGTAGACACTGTCCGCAACGTTCAGCGAACATTGCAAAAAGTCGGGATTCTACGGCGACATCAAAGCCCACAAGGTGCACCCGAACGCTGCAAAAAGTCGCGCATTGCCATAGGCAGTTTCTGGTGTAGTGCATGCCTTTTCATTTGCATACAATAATGTGTGAAACAATGGCTTCTTTGAGATACATGTACACCCCCAATTGGTTGTACGTATGTCACCGCACGAAGGAACCAAAGTCTATCCATGGAAGAAAGAAGATGGAAAATCAACTATGCAGTAAAATCGTTGTTTGCTGGACTGATCAACAAATTCAAAATAAATAATCAATTTCTAATAGATGAGTTTTACTTGTTATTAATTTTTCATTCCTTCAGGTTCTTATTGGTAATTTTGGAATAGACAAATAAGGCCTATATATCCATGACAATGCAATTTTCCTTAGATTCTTAAATTAGTACCAATTAATGAACACTTTATATATATATAATTTAGGAAGTCCGTGACACTGAGTAGATTGCTTCAATGATAATTGATATTTTATTTTTCCCAAGTTATTTTGGGAACCTTGTGAATCTTGGAATCTAGTAAGCGTCATTCGATCAAGACCACAAGTGCTTTTGGCTGTATTTTATTTATTTGTTTATATTTTTCATCCTGAGGTCGTGGAAAGTGACGTATATCAAGATCTAGAATGATTGGAATTGGTATTTGGGAAGATCTTTATTCAGCTTTTATTGAAGGAAAAATGATTCTATAGAAAATCGTCATTTATAGAGAAGGCGGTCGAATAGTTGGTGTTTTACACACATCGTTCTTTTTCTACAAGGCCTATTTTGTGACCTGACCAACGTGATGTAAATTATGATCTCAGTTAGGATATATTTCATGAAAGTAGTCATATTTAAATGGCCCAAATTAAAGTTGGATCCAACATGGTTCAAACAAAGGACTGCAATGAGAAAAAGTGGCTTTTCAATTTTATTTGTGAATTGACATTCTTAAATATGAAAGTGCATGAACTTTCATGAGATATGGACATTCCTAGTTTATATGTTACCTAGATGTGGAATAAAATTCATCCGGTGGAGGGTGACAATAGGAAACTAGTTATGATTGACTCGATGAAAAGCACTTCGAAGTTTTAACTCCTCCCATTTTCTATGATGCACATAAGTGCTACCTACCAAATATTAGTTATGATAAGCTATACTTTTAATGATGAATATATCTTGTAAATAGAACAAGTGGAGTATTGTAGGGCACTCTTTATAAAACATCACCTATATGTGTGTGAAGTTGGCCGGTTCTATGACAATTTTATTTAGGCAAATTCTCTAGCGTACTTGCTGAATAAAGAAGGTTCAGGCCGAAATAATAAATGCAATAGAGAAACAAAATTTGATATGATGGATAATGTCTTCGATTTATTGTCTAGGCTTACTATAACGGTTGACAGTTCAAAATGTTGTATTCACTTATTAACCAAATGAGTCTGATAGATTCTAACGAAGGAAAGTTCAAAGTGAAAGCTACATCTTGATAGATTATGTTTATTTGTACTCTTCTTTGTGATCTCTGTTTTGAGTTGACTTCTTCCGTTCATGTGGAAGATTGTTTGAATTAACAGTTTAATATACACTATTTAAATGTGTGAATTGGAAAAGTCTCCAATGGGTGTGATCCTTTAAATAAGGTGCAATCTACACCATTAAATTTGAAATGGTGTGATAATGGATAAATTAATTAGTGCCAAAAGACATATGAAAATCTATAAGTATGACCCTCCTAATCCCATTTTCTTGACTCGAAATCAATTACATTTCATTGATTTCCAATTCTTTCCTTCTCCAAATTATGTCAAAATAATGTCCGAATTATTTTTGAGTTCGTGTTCGATATTTAGTATTCAATATCTTCTACTCTAGAAGAATACATTCAAGCGTTGGTTTGCCCGACAAAATTAATATTGTGCTATATTAGTTTTGGAAGAAGTATTATATCTTGAGAAACAGACGTCTATTTAATCCTGTTAGCACCAGTGTACAGATTTGTATTTCCATATTTTACTTCATTTTATCTTCATCTTAATTTAAGTCGATATTTAGTACGCGTATCTTGATTTCGGTAAGTCAAAATTTTATTCTATATTTTGCATGTGTAAGTCACTATTTTGCATATTTTTCATGCACGTATTTTTTGTTAATGAAATATAATTCATATACTAATTTATGCAACACTCTTTAGGGCCTTAATTAGAAAGATTAAATCGATAGTAATTAAATGTCACGGCATATAATAAATGCACAGAACTTCTACCTCTTGATTACTATAAACTTTGAGACTTAAACATAGTTCAGAAAAAATAGCCTATAAATAAAAATCCAATGGAGAAAAACTCCATACATTCCTCAGATTGAGTTATTCAATGCTGCATTCAGTCTGCTGAACACCACCTTCAGTGGGACGCATGCTAAGACTGGTTTGGCAATTATGTTGACCACCAGTTTCTCCTGTGGTTCTGGCGGATGAGTGAGTGAAGACAACTTCCTGGTCTTGGTCGATGAACCCTCGACTGCTGCGGACTGACATTCTTTTTGCGCGGCCTTCCACGTGGCCTCTTTTTAATGACCGTACCACCTTCTAACTCGTCAATAGTAAGTGGGTGGCCAACAATTGATTTAGCAGTTAACTTGCTTTTTGGAGAAATATATGGAACGGGTTGTGGTTGACAGAGCCTTTCCACCTCGATAGTAACATCATACAAACTGGAATCAACTTTACAGTCTTCCAGATAAAACTCTGATGCGTTGTACTTCGGATTGACTGTAGAACGTGACTGGCGGTAGGGCATTAACCTCTGGGGAACTGCCAGCTCATCAGTTTGTCCTCTTGTGTGAGGTTCCATTGGCATAACAAATGACTTTTCAAACTTAACATCCGCAATTGGTCCTGACTTTCTGAAAGAGCTGTCCAGATTAGTACCTGACGTGTACACATTGTCATGTTTCTTGCGTACTTCCATTTTTCTCGAGTTTGACTTTCTTTTTCGTTTAAGCTGCCACCGAGCATCAGAACCCCAACAGACAGAACCCAACTCATTGAGCTCCTCAGTCCCTGAAATCGCTGAAGAGCCTAATGTAAACAGAACATCAGTATCTGGGATCAAAAGGTATCAATATGCAAATTATATGCAAAAACCATGGAGAAAAGCCAAGTCTATAAATGAGAAAGTACTAAAAAATAACTAAAGTTTTCACTCTCTAGTTACTTTCTGGGTGGTGATTTTGAATACAATCACTTTCAATCTTAAGTGCATGAATAATGGCATCATTTATGTGAGCATATTTCCCCATCCTCTTTGATGAATTAGATGCGGACTCCTTAGCTTTCTCAATGCATGAATCGAACTCTCCACAACGAAAATCTTTTACTCTTTTTGATGCATCGAGATTATACCAGCCCCTGAAAGAAATTTGGCATTAACTTAAATTAAATTATCTCATACTGATTGAACTCTAAGGATCTTTTAAGAAAGATAAAAACTGACTGGAAAAAGAAATTAAGTAGTTGCTGAACAGCAAGTGCAAAATGAACCAACCCTATTAATTATTGAAATACAGGGAATGGAATTTTTGTAGATGGTTCTAAATATTGCATATCAACTTGTCCTTCAAAAGGTCACGGGCAAGCTTCACCAGGTTTTTGAGAAACAATAATTTACGTAAGTACATACATTTAACCTTAGCCAAACATGATCTAAAAATAGACTCATCTTCTCAGGATAACAAAGCCTGTTGTATCACTGGTACCAAATAATATTATTTTGAAGCCCGAGCTAAAAGACTAATAACTAGTTTCCTCGTGATATTTAAACTCATACTTAATGTAAAAAGACACAATGACCATACTTAAACGTGAAACCACCTTCTGCACCATTAACATTCCTAGCTCGTTGATTGCCAATGATACAAGGAAAATAATTATTATTAAATACGACAAAACGTTAAAAAAATTATTGCCAATGATACAACAGAAACAATGATTGCCGAATATGACAAAATTTTACAAACATCTCCCATGAAGAGAAACAATAATAGGGTGCAACTATTACCGTGTATGGAGTCATGACAGAGCACATGAAGAGAATATAATAAAATAAAATTCTTGTTTTACATAGAATAACAAATATTTGATCCTTACCATTTGTCAAATAAAGTAACCAAAATTGATGTTTTACCAACGAAGCAATAACTGAATGAGTCACTTTGCGGGATTTTAAATAAAATGAAACTATCATCTCACTGCTATACTATGCACAGTAACAGAGGATCGTATGGATAACTAAATAAAAATCCTAACCTTTAAATGTGAAGAATGATTAAATTATAATCTCAAAAAGAACGTAATGGTATCAACATTTCTTGATGAAATGAAGGGACTAAAAGAGGCACTTACAAACTTGCATCTTCTCTCCCAAGGAGCTTTATAGGTGTCCCTGGTCTTGGCACAGGCAATGTAGTCTATCTGACCTGGCCACCAGTACCCATTTTGCCTTCGGACCCAAACCAAACCACCCACTGATGCATCAATGGCCTTCTTTTTGTCATGAGCAGGACGACCCATGTTTCTCAATTCTGAAAAAAAAATTGGGGGCGATGAAACATTATGTAAAATAGAAGTCATTGTGCTCACTCAGTGAACCCCATAACAATATCAAACCCATCAAGAAATGCCCCCCCAAAAAAAAAAAGAAAAAGAAAAAAAAGGAAGCTTAAATGACATTGGGAAAAAACAGATCAATACCGAGACGAAAGGAAAGATAAAATGAAGTTTCAAAGTTCAAGAAAGTAGAAAAAGATAAATTGATTTGTCAAGAAAATAATAATAATAATAATAATAATTTATCAATTGCATTTTTTCAGGCATTCCCTTTGTTCAAAAAAACAATTAAACACCTTTATTTCCTCTCAAAAAAATTCAAGATAGTCTTGAAGATGTAATTCCTTAACATATATACATATAAAAACTTTAAAAAGAGAGGATTCACACCAAATAATCTTCTTCCGGCTGCAAAGAAGTAAAGAAAACGGACAAAGAAAGCAATGTTTTTCAGCTTTTTTTTTTTTTTTTTTTTCAAGATGTTTATTTCTAGGTGCTTATGTGTAAGTTAATGTTTAGAAATGTAGAGACACTGAACACTTATGAAACATACCTTTGAATTCTTTTAAGCCAAAACAGATACGAGAAGAGTATGTGTATAAACTATAGAGAGAAGAGGATCTCACTCGGATTTTTATGCCGAAACAGAGATGAGAAGAAAGAGATTGTGTGTACACTAGATAATAGGCTTTCACTCGAATGGAGATAGGCATAGAGTGAGAGGGATATTTATGAAATGAATGAATGACAAAAAAACAAAATAATGCAGTCAGTAGTCATTAATTTTAGTACACAGTATTGAATTGTACTGGTGATACAGTCTAGGAAACTTCAAAGTTTTTCCTTCTTTGCAATAGAGTATTATTTTATTCTTGCTACCAAACATGTTGAATAGGTGTGGCGGTTACAACATAAAAAACTAGTACACTGACACTTTTAAAATTGTCCCACGTGCATGTTGATGGGCCCCATTTGAATAAAAAATTACATTATTACACCTCACACTGAATGGAAAAAGTAAATCCCCCACATGGTTTATCAAGCAGATGATTGTGATCAATGGCTGAAATTTGTCGGATTACAAATGCGGTAGAGTCGGTCCATTGAGCTATTTAGTTGTTGTTGTTGGTTTTTTTTTTTTTTTTACTTACGTTCTCCTTTACAAGTAATTGGGATACTAATTGAACTTTACATTTGACTAGTTTGGTACACTGATTAAGTTTAGAGGTCTGTTACCATTGACATATTAATGTATTTGAAATTTAGTTAGACTTATATGATTTTCGATACAGAATCTAATTATATTTGATACTTGTATTTTAGGAATAATGTAAGAATAAACGAGAGTACATAAATGCATTGTTAAGTATCACATTGCATGTATATTGAGAATACAAATTTTACTTTTCTCTTCGTTAGTTATATATGGTGATGAGTTGAGAGATCAGTTATCATATAGAAATTAATGGTCGTTAGATTAACACGCTCACCAAGTTCTCAAGTCTATTACTGTACAAGCACTAATTATATTTGACAATTGTTTAGCCTCGTACGGTGACTGAAATAAAAAGTCAGTCACGTATGAGTTCAGATACTATTCAAATGTGCAGTTTAGGAATGAGCATAGCAAGTGAATAAATGTAGTTATGTGTTGGATCCATAACCACTTTCATGTGATCTGATTGGTTAATTTAGGCCCAACTATCCGATGCATCAACATGTTCATACACGTGTTAATCGACATTGACATTCACTACTAATACATTTGTACTTGTCCATTTATAGAAAATAGCTTGGTATGTGATGAAATGGTAAAGTTCGAATTCTAACTCCACTCCATTGGATTCGTACCGGCCATCTACCACTTTCATGTGATCTAATTGGTTATGACACGTTGATACACTTATTAATCCAGAAGACGATATCGATTAAATATACCTTTGAGTTGTCATGATAATTATTAAATATGGCTGAGCAACTCAAATATAATAATTGGCAAACAATGTTCTGAAAAATTTGGGCTATAATTGTTCTTAAGAGAATTTATATTTTTCAATGTTCTGCAAAACGTAAAGCGTGGCTAGGCGTGGAATCCAATCTTCAAACTAGGCGAGGCCTAGGCATAAAAATACGTTTTCTTATTTTTAATATTATTTTAAATTCTTAATCATTTTAAGAATCATTTAATAATTAAAATAATTCGTATCAAACATCTAAAATTATAAAATACTATATGTACTTAATAATTCCTACAATTTGCAAATTTTAAAATAATACGTATCAAACATCTAAAATTATAAAATACTATATGTACTTAATAATTCCTACAATTTGCAAATTTTCGAAATGCAAAAGCTAAATTATTTTTCATAGCTTCAACTTTCAACTAGATAAATCCCACTTGAAATTGAGTAATTATATTTATCGTCACGATGATGGAATATCGGTGATGTGGCAACCCATTATCCTCTACATTTCTCTTCCCCCTCTTTTATAAAAATTGAACAGTCTAATCTCATTATTCCATAAAGAATACCACGATTTTCCATTATTATATTCCTTGAAATTTTATAACACGTTTTAATTTTTTAGTTTTGTAAAAATAAAGTCATTTAAAAACTTAAAACTAAATTCAAATAAAAGGCTTTAAAAAAAAGTAAAAAATAAGAACAAATTAATAAATTGCAACTAGGAGCTCGTTGTCGAGGTGTAGCATTTTGCCCGAGCCCCACGCCTAGGCGCCACTTATGCAAGCTTTTTAAGAACACTGATATTTTTGTGCCTAAAATATATAGATTGGAAAATACTATAAAAAATTATAATTTAAAATGTAACATACAAGTAAAACGTTACACATTTGTTACTTTTTCATTTAAAGCAGACACAAACCCACACACACATAATTCACAATTTCTTGATCTTAATTAACAAACGTGGCACTTCCCAAATTTAAAAAACAAAATTCCATGAAAGAAACACCAATTTTTGGATTTCTTCTATTTATGACTTTTTGGCCGTGGGATGCGACTTCTTAAAGGTTAGGAATAATATTGTATAAAACCATTAGTTTGTATGTAAAGAGAGAAACGTCTCTTCCTTGGATGGAGGTAGGAATAGATAGTAATGCTCGGACTCTCCATTCCGGCCTGAGTACTTATGTTGACACGACATGGCTACGGCTACGGAATACAGATTGGATTCTTCAAGTTTCAACCAGACACGGTAAGAAATCTTTAGAAAATTTGTAGATTTACCTCACCAATTGTGTGGCTGGAGATGGAAGATGTCTATAAAGAAATATCAGGTTGGCGCTGATGGTCTTTGGTCCAAAATAAATCTGCGCTGGTCGTCTGTATATGTTCACTTGGAACGCTAAAATCATGAAGAAGAAGAAGAAGAAGAAGAAGAAGAAG